>WOGO01000131.1:0-30130 GCA_015342085.1 Leptinotarsa defecta
ATATATATATATATATATACGATCAATTATTTGATATGTATAAATAATATTTCGTTGTATCTATTGAAATGAGCCCCTTATTCGTTATAGTGAGAATTCTCATTGAAACACTTTTCCCACACCAGAATGAAAATATCGTTCTTTCTATTATGAAAAATCTTCATTGATAGTTTAAAGTGCACCCGCTAGGCAACGATTCATTACCAAATACTATCAGCGAAAAAACCAACAAGTCCAATTCTTTGTGATCTAAATCACGGACTTGAGAAATTATTTAGTGCTCGTTGATTTTAAATTGGTATCCTACAAGATTCCTCCCTTCCTACATGTCGTATGATTGGATTTTACATTAAGGGGCAAATGGTACACATCAGAAAAGAGAATAGCATGCCATTTTACTAATTAGAATGGGTCCCAAACGTGCCGTTATTCTCAAATGCTTTTTTCTCATTCGATATCACGATTAAAAAAATCTTCAACGATATATTAAAACGGAATCTAATAGTCACTCGGGTAGATTACACAGGGTAGGTTGTTTGGTTTTTAGTAGGACGAATCGTATTTATAATCAAGTTTTGATTCTTGTAATTTGCAAGGGAAGATATGCCAAGTATTCTTCGGTTCTGAGACTGAATATCTTATTTTTAGTTGAGTATTATTATAATGATATTTTGATAAAATCTGCATAGTGTGTTCCGGTTTGAGTCTAAACATAATTTTTTTTTAAAACTGAAGTGGATTGGATTGAATGGAAGTAAAACCGTTGGAAGATACAGATAGGTTTAAATTCAGTATGAAATGTGTTTGATTTTTAACTGGTTTCAAACATGAATAAAAACATTTATTATAATTGGCCAAGAATGCCCACATGCTTGTAGCAAAATAAAATTATCGATTATTGATAGCCTACCAACAACGTATGACAGATATGCATGGCTGTAAAACTCTTGAAGTAGGTACTCCATAATGAATATTCTAAATTTGCGCCGTTACAGGATAATCCTAAATTGCAATGTTTTCTAGAAATACAGAATGAACATTCACCTTCATTCATGAAACGCCTCGATTTTTCTTTAATTGTAGCACCTATGATATGATCTAGATCGAATCGTCTAAGCTTCAATCGCAATATAGATTCTGGAACCGCAATGAACATTCAATTCATATAGAATTTCAGATATGTTTAAAAATATGTTTATAATATGTTTTTCTATTGACCAGCTGTCGCACCCCTACGAACGACACGTGTGCGAGCTAAGGACTAACGAGGTCTTACCTTTCAATGTGTAATTTCTATCACGGGTTGGACGACAGCAAGTGAAAATAGATCGTTCAGCGTGCGGCTTGAACTACCCACCAACACGGCGGTAGATTTGATAAGTGAACAAAGAACCCACGTCGAACCGACTGGCTACCGACCGACCATAGTTTCAATTTATTAGCGAAAAAATACATCAGCTAACATTTTGTGGTGATAAAGCTTATTTAATCAATCAATATAAATACATAAAAATTGAATACATGGAAATAAACGAGGGGACAAAAGTTCTTGGAGAAATTGGTGGTTGAGAATATATAAATAGTTGAGCTGTGTATTACAGAGATTAAAATTTAAAAAAAAGAGATATAGAATTGGAAACTTCTATGATAAAAATGAATTAATTGTACCTTGCTACTAATATAAATCAAAAATGGTTTTGAATCGAAATTGCAATACATAATTTTCTGTGAAAAATTTATTTCTTTCATGTCATGTGGCACCTAAGTCCGCTTAGGTGATTGTGGCAATAAGCGTTGGGTATACTAAAAAACAAAGATTTAGAATGAAAAACCTATTTCTCTGAGCTATATTATCCAGAAAACAACTACTATTATGAATAATGCCACAATGAACAGTGAATTTACATGACAGAAATTCAAGGTTTCTTGCAAAATATCAATCACCGAACCAATTATTAGGAACCCAAAATAATTCGAATTCGAATCCAGGAATGACACTGAAAGAATAATCTAAAACTACAAGATGTTTTACGGAGGTATCCCTGGATATACATTTCTAAGACAATAAAGGTTTCTGGGTATTATAAACACGAATTTATTACACTGGAACCTCTGGCGTAAAATGTATTAGTAGTAAGGTAGAACTAACCGGTGTAGTTAGGTAATACTAACAGGTGGTAGTTAGGCCACTAGCATATAAAAACACTAACATGGTAGTAAAATTTAGTCATCTCCTGATGGCGCTAACTAGGTTAGAAACGCGCGTCGAGAGACCGTAATTTTTTTTCTGGTGTTGGGAAAGTGTTTTCAATAGACGAGTTTATTGTCAATTTAATAATTTTGATTGTCGTTCAACTCTATATTAACTCTTAGGATATGTAAAAATTCAATAAATAAAATCGTTTCAAAGTAAAGATTTAAAAATTTTATCATTAACTATAGAATAACGTTATTTTCTCAAGTCGAAATATGAGATGAATGCGAGGCTGCTGTTATTGAAACTGAAAAATAATATATTCGCAGTGTATAGATTGCAATCGAACTCTTTACTGAAATATTTGAAAATGTCCTTCATTGCGATGATCCACTGTTCACAGATAAATGAAATTCTATATTCCTGAAAATGTTGAAGAGACAGTTGCGAGTTGTTAATCGACTTAAGTACCTAAAAATTGTACGAAATTAAATGATCAGTCAATAGTATTAACCGCAGATTATTCATATACAGACATTTTTTTCTATCTATTGTTAAAAATCGCCGAACCGTAACGCACGTTATTCAGAAAGTATATTCATGTGAATTTTAAAAAGAACCTATTACGTATATCGGATCGAACAAAGAAGAAACACTCATATAATTGATCATGTATTGAACCGTCCAGTTTATTAAATGAAAACCGGAATTCCAGAAACAGATTCTGAATATACAGCCTTGATTGTTAATTATTATATTGGTATTATGCGTGCGATAGAGTGTGAACGACTACGTTTCTTCAAAATGTCAGTAATGTATTGCAACTGCCTGTTATCCGTATGAGTTGAATAATCAACTTCAAATTAATCTTCAATAATTAAGTGACGCGTTTATTTACTTAATTGGAAATAGAATACGTTTAGTTTTAATTGGAAAATTGAAACTTATGTTGCAGACTTTTTCATGTTTTTTTCCGCGTAATATTTAAAACTATAATTAATTTTGTTAATATTATAAAACACTACTTGTTTATTAGCACTCTGATTATAATTATCGAGACCAAATTATTTGAAATAGGATATATTTCTGACTACTAGGTACTTTATAATGAAATAAATATTTTTTGTTGTTGGATTGGTCCGATCACTCCAACCCTTAGGTTGCAAAATGGCAAATGACTCACATTTCATTTTTGTGTTTTTTACAAGTAATGCCCAATAATACCGTTTTACTTCAGTTGTCCACAAGCATATAGACTTGTAGCTAGCTTGTAGCAGTTCTTTTGAGAATCGGTAAAGTTGAAATTTGGCAAGCAACCTGGGTTTCTAGTCAAAGATGGTAATATAGCCCAGGAAAAAATGATTTAGGTAAGTTGATAAAGCTAAAGATTGAGGTGCAAGTTCCCGTGGTCCTGTATCTAGCCCTTTCATATCACCTGGATATACTTTAGTAGATTAACGTCTAAGCAGTTCGTAGTTGCTGAAGGGGACTTCTTCGAACATGTCTGTTCATTATTTATGTTTGAAATATAAAGAAAACCGAATTCGAGAAAACAAATCAAAAACTTAAATTTGGCCCCTGTATTATTTCCCTTTATAATTCATGACAGACCTTGCCATTTGAATATTCAGAACAAACATTTCCAGATAGGGTTTTTGTGTGAAAATCGGATCAATCCATTGGAGAATAAAGCTCGATGTAAATGAGATATATGTCTGAATCTATACTATATTTCGGTTTTCCTTCTCAATATTCCACCCACTCCCGAGTCCCTCATCTGACAATTAGTGTGATACCAACTAAGTCTGAGGCAAATATCGATTGATTATTTCCCATCTCTTTTCATCCGATAATTGACATTTGTTCTTGTCTTTCTCGTACGTTCAGATTATTCATTTCTACCTATTCTAAATATCTCTCCCTTCAAGATAATGTGTATCTCTGCTGCCGCCCGCTATGCAACGCTTTTTCATCTCACCCTTCGCCCTTCCTGCGCGCCGGAAAAGGGTTTTTAAACGTGGCCACATATCTATAATCAATTATTCAAATGACTCATTCGGTTTGGCATTGATTAAAAAGCTTCAAGATAGAACGCATTTCTGAAATTGGAAATCCTTTCCTAGATGTACAGCGATGAAACCTGTATGCAAGAAAAAGAAGCGTTCATTTTGAAAGGTATCGTTCTTTTTAGGTAAATTAGACATCAACTGAATTTCAATTTAAAGCAACTATAGGATTCGAGTCTGGTCAGGATAACCACAGCTTGTTTTCACCCTAGATAATGATCCTTTTGTAGACCACATTTTTTCTAAGAAGGACTTCCTCATCTAAACCAAGCTTCACATTCCAATCGGTTTGTAGCGTAAGAAATCAAACGTGTCCTACAAGACAATTCACGAGCATACTAATGAACTATGCCACACTATCAATTTGGCTAAGGACAAAAGATAGCCGTAGACATCCGCCGGTCTTCACAGGATACCTTGTTCCTGTGATTCAGTTAACATTGGAACTACCAAACGCGGTATCAACATCAGGGTACAAGAACACAAGCATAGCTACTGCCCTATGCAACTAGGACCTCCGAAATTGCAGAGCATGCTCAAGCAGAAACATTCTACGTAATAAAATTTGAAGAAATTACAGCGCTATAACCCGCACAACATCATAGGGAGACCATTAAGATCTATATTCACCCTAACAATTACAACAGCAAATAAAAAGGGTTTTAACAGAACTTGGAATCCAGTACTCAAAAAGGCCAGAAATGAACAGCCCATCAACAGTATACCAGTCATTAACATGGACCAACCAGAACATCCTAGTACAAATGCGAACCAATCAGGCGTGAGCATTCGCATGAGCAGGTACCCCACCATCACCCTCTAAAATCATAAATACGGGTGAACACGGAGCTCTCTAGTCAGTCGTGGCTACGACTTCGAGATACTACTTTCATACTCGCAGCAGACAAAACGTTTGGTACCACAAGTTCCATTCGATCACAGCCTACCAGCACGGATTTTGTTTTCCTGATTCGTGACTCTTGTGGTGAAAGCCTGTGCTCTTTTATTTTTTTGCAAAGTGGGACCTTCTTTGGCAATTATCTGCCGCTAGTGTGTGTATCCCTTGAACAAATTGAAACACTATGTGCAGTCAGCCTAAACCACTATTATGTGATATGTATCATGTACTTGAGGATCACCATCAACTGAAAACTAAATTGATCCGTTTTTTCTTCTGTTTCCGCTGCGATGCTGGACCCTTCTTTATGCATTATGTAAAAGTATAAATACACTGAGTCTGGATAATATTCAATATCAGATTGGATCATTTGGAGTATTAATTGTACCTAAGCGTTTCTTTCGATTCTTATTCATGCATCTCAGAGAACCATTGAATGAGTTGCATCTCAGGATGCAGATGATGTGTCTAAAATTGAAGAAAACACATGAGAGATTAAAAATTGTCAATGAGCTTGCCAATAGACAAATTTATATCTTTTAAACTTGAATCAAAATAGAATAGAAATAATGTATACCTCAAATCATTTCTACACGGGATAACACTTGACACCACTTGAGCCTCCACATATCTCTCACATCATAATCTCCGTTTTTAATTATTCGCTGTCCATTTTTTGTGGCTCCCTTTTTTTATCTGATGGCACCCCATAGCGTTGTCATTTCTAAGCGTACATTATAGTAACGTAATGAAAGTAAAATTTTTACAACTGATTTATGACTTGATGGAGGGTGAAAAAATATTCGAACATCTTCAGTTAGATGTGTTTCATAATCATTGGTTAATCGGGGTAAGTCATGGGAAAAAAGAATGCTGACGAAAAATATAATGAAATACCTGCGATTGCGCTTGAAATCATGCCAATTAATCGTTTTGCGTAAAAGTCGACGATTTTACAATAAATTATATTTGATTAGGGTCGACGATAAGTCAGTTATAACTCAAATTTATTTATGAAAGGCTTAACTATGATTTTTACGAGATATCTTAATTCAAGACTAAATGGCAATAAACGGAATCAGTTTAATTGATGATAAGTTTCTTTTATCAACAAACAGTCAAAAAACTTATTTTTACGATAAATAATGGTGAGATTTCACAACTGCCCTTTTTTTCACAATATCTTACTGAACCCTCTATGTTGCCACCCTATTCAAAAATTTGCATCGTCTGATTTGAAGCGAATTTCCGAATTTTTCATATCATTGAAAATGACAATACCGACGACTAATTAAATCAGAGTTGGGATGAATAAATCAGTGGCAAAATCTTTCCAAATAAAACAGAAAACCGTTCGTCATCGAGTTTGACCGTACGATACGAATATAAAGGATAAGGGAAAGTAAGGCAGGCACACACATTCAGAACGAAAACGTATCTAATTTAAATATTAGATCTCGCCCGTATTTTATCCCCAATCAGTCAGACATCCCCGAAGCACCGAAAGGGGTGAGTTTCCATATAGCTTAATCACCATACCCCTTTCCCCCCACGTACATCTAAGCTCGATAATCAATAATTATACTCTCAAATATAAAGAGAAAAGAGCCAAGTGAAATGCCGATTCCACAGTGCCAATGAGAAGGAGAGAGAGAAATTATCGTGCGTCAGAAAGGAATAGAGAGTGTTTCGCCTTATACTTCCTCAGTACGAAATATTGTGTATAACCATCAGTTATATGTTTTGATCTGCGAGCCGAATTCGAAGCATGCGAACCCGTTATTATTCATTATTACAACCATCGATTGTTCTGGACTTCAGTATCTGCCTTAAAACGATTTAGGATCGCAAAAATTACTTGTTACAAGTTGGATTCCGTTCTAGAGAAACGACTATGCCCAATAAAAAAGTATTGACGGCACGGTATCCGGCTCGAAGGACCAATAATTAAATTTTTGTATAATGATTTGAGTTTTTGGATTAAATATACAAGGGAGTGTATAACACCTCCTCTTTAACTCCTTTAAGTAAGTTGGGAAAAATTTTATTCTTTCACTTGGGAACTTTGATACTGAGAGATATAGAATCAATTTTCTAGTTAACGATAGAGTTGTTTGTAGTTATTGACATTGATTATCATCGTCATCTCGTTTGCTCTATTATGTTTGTTCGAAGGCCACCCCACTTTGACGTCATTTAATTATGACAAATATATCTTAGGGGTCGAGGAAACAAAAGAGGATTCCATTCTTATGTCGAGCATTAAAACAAATTAAGATTCTGTGCTATATCCCCAAGAGTGTCATCCCTATAGATTGAATCAAAATGGCAGACATTGGCAATGCCACGCATAATTGGTTCTTCGGCTTTAAATCTAGAATTAAACGAGGCTTTAGGAAGGTGGAATATCGTAGGTTGAGCTTAGAGAAATGTTTATAATTTCATGATTGATCGCTTGCTTGATAAATTAGTTTACTAAAATTCTTCGATTTTCTTGAATGTCGCCGATAATTCGGATTTCATATGAAACATTCGAGAATGGTACAAGTAGAAATATAATATCACATTTCTACCAATTATTTTATTCAATATCATAAGTAGTATGGTTGAAATGATTTCGAAAAAATGGATCAGGTAGCATAACTATCTCAGTCAACAAAAAAAGTAAAATATATCTTCCAAACTGATTAATTTTACAAAAATTTTGAAGAATCGTACGTGGACATGTATAGGTTTTTTAATATGAAAAAAAAATTATTATCATTCTCAATAGCCAGTCTGCATTGATATCGATGGAAATATAAACTCACTTACCAATTAATTATGACACCATTTCATTAGAAATCTGTACACTGACTAAGTAAAAATCAATTTTTTATTGCCATTGGAATGTGATAACCTCCCTATCGCTTTGTTTATCCTAATATTATTTCTGAATAGTGATAAACGTGTTAATTTTTTATTTGCAAGTAGTTGTTACGGAAACAAATTCATGACAAAAGGTTATATTTCCCACAGGAAATGAGAACAATCTTAGATCCAGTGCAGGTTACTTTTTGGGCTGAATTTCATATCTATTGCATGCGTGAATCATTTTTAAAATCATTATTTTTTTCTTACCGGTAAATTTCAACGCAAAGGTGAATATCCAGATTGAGGGAAACACATAGAAATGATGTAAAAAAAGTTCAACGAATGATTTTTCATGATATACATTCTTACTCTTTGTTCAATGCTGGAATTAGCAAATTTTACAGAAAAATATTATCGGCTCTTCGAATAAACATAAAACGACAGTTTTGATTGATATTGCAAAATTGATTAAATATTGGAATATGTAATCGCTACTTGACATTGGCTTTTAGGTCAGTACAAAAAATTGCAACATTTTCGATAAGAACCAAATTTAATTGGATCTATTTTCGCGGAAACAAAATCTTCTTTAAACTCATCAACAATTTAAAATTTGGCCAGATGAATTTACCTCGGAACTTGACTTTTGTTCCAGGTATATTCAAGGATGTATTGTTATTATTATTTCTGGTTTCATACATTGACAGACAGTCAAATGTATAAATGCATTAATTTAATTAATAATAATAATTTTTTGAATAATGAATGATAGTGTAGTCTGTATTAGTGTAGTAGTCTGTAATTTATTTTTATCTTTGTAATTTGGCTATAACTGACTATTCCTGATAAAATTATTTATGAAATTGTCGAGAGGAAAATTAAGGATTTGATTTGATTAGAAGCAGGAAACCAATAAACTTTTTTATAATCTATTAGACATGTTGATTCATAGCGGAGTCAAAATTGTTGAATTTATGATAATATACTATGTTATTTCTATCTGATATATATCTCATCAGTAATACTCTGCTGGGCCAGGAATGCAACGTTTACACTCTTCTGTATTTGAGTAAGTATCTACATTACTGAGAAAAATATGATCAATCTTTAACCCCTCAATGGTATTTTTGTTCTGAATTGTATTTATTTATTCAGTACATCAGTCAATAACCAAAATTGATTTCAGAATGGAAAAACAAAATTTGAAAATTACCAAAAAACGTACTTGCATATACGATTTGAAATAAGTAGTGAACAATAGATAAAAAACTAACGGAACAAAAAATGCTAATCTTACACAGTTCCACACTATGAGAATAATCCTGAAAACCTTACTTTGTATCGTTTTCCAATGACAAATTTGGGTCAAATTATCCTTAATCGCTATTAAACATAATTCAGTATATCGATGCTAGTTCCTATAATTGGCAAAAAATAATGCACTTCGCCAGTTGGAACCGTTCAATCACTGATAATGAATTTAATGGGAAGAATTTACGTTCGTTATAAATGAAATAAGCAATTGTAGAAAAAGTGCACGTGGAATGGATATAGAAGACTTTCCTTAATGCGGGTACCGAGTGCAGTGAATAAGGCAAAGGAAAATCAGCGATAATTCAGAACTCGCATCGCGCACATATATATGGAAGTTTTTCTTTCTTTTCCCTTTTCAGACGGGGAGGAGAAAGAAAAACGATAGAAAGGATCCTGGTATCCAGACGGCTTTGAAAAAGCTCAATACTCTTTTGTTTTAATGTGTAAGATAATATATGCGCGCACTTCAAATGGAACGTAATCATTAGACTATGAAAAAATGAAAGAGATTTCATTTTTGTTTCGAATCCCTTATTACAGTTTAATTAATGGATATGTTTTTATCTGATCGACTTGTTGAAATATAAATAGATCGTTTCACTCGAGTTTAACCAATCTCCAATACAGACTGAAGATATTGCAGAAGTTTTAATAAAAGGTTATATAGTTACAGATTAAAAAAATTTTTTACATCATCGTAGAATATAATTAACATCACAATTGTTGTGATAATTTTATTTCACCGATAGTTACATGGCTTTTATCTACCTAGTGCGAGCCGAAGATTTTTACTTAGTTATATTTGTACAGGAGGTTATGCCTAATACCTACCAATTGAGATACACTGTCAATTGTTTCAATACTCTCCAGAGGTTCGGGGTGATTCCTCTTTAGAACTGTTGGGCCCCACACTCTAGCCATCCTCCTCATATTTTTTCCCACCCCTAGCCTTCCTAATTCGTACTACCCCGATTCTCCTTGTGACCTTTCATTTCTTCCAGCTTCCTACCAGATAGGGGAGGTGAAAAGGGCGTCAAAAATAGTGATGCAGTTATAGTGTGTGGATGCAGTAATTGTTTTAAATTTATTCTACCAGAGTTTCCAGATTTATATTCGAGTTATTTAGGGTGGTTAAAACAAAAAACTCTTGCTGTCTTTGGGAAAGTGTATCTTATTTTCGATAACCCTCAAAAGAACGATATACCTATTTCCTATGAAATATTATAATTGTTTTTCATTTGTTTGAAGGTGATTGACAATGTTCCATGGTTAATTTCATTAGTTTGGACTTGCATCCTTGAAAGAACAAATGAAATTGAAAATTAGAATGAATAGCTGGAAATAACAATTATATCAGGCAAAAAACCTTGAAAAAAATTGATTGATCCGGCCGTTACTTTATGAAGAACTTTATTTTCAAATCGTAGCGTGTAGTTTATGGAAAAAAATAAAAATTGAACAATTAAAAATGAAATAAAAATCCAAAGATTTCAAGTCAAGTTACTTCACGATGTTTCGATTGTTACTATCCACAATTCTCTTCGGGTGATGACTGGACTATTCCTCCGAGAGATGACTATTTATAGGTGCTTTCACCTATCCTCTCTTCCTTCTCTCCGCTTCACCGCTTCCGCTTCCCTATGTTGCGTATCTCTACGCTAGCTTGGCTGAATGCATCATTGGACAACATATATGCAGCTTCTTTGAACGTCCTCTTAAACCAGTGTTCCTCACTGTGGATGATTTCAGTCTGAGACCACTTGATGTTATGTTGATGAGTCCAAACATGCTCTGTTATTCCCTATTTACTCGTTTTCTCCTCAATTTTATTTGTTCTTTCAGGGATTTCAAATCATGTTAGACAATGGAAGTCCGAACTACTGAAATTCATAATTATTTTTCCTCAGTTCCTAGATTATTAAAAAAAAACAACAGTATCAGCAGCCTATTCAATACCTTTTGTTTGTGATATTTTGCAAGATTAGAGTACTTAGTACAATATTCAAATTACTTGGGAACCATAGAATATTTGTAACGATTTTCTATTCAAGTGAAAATTTACCTTCGTCTCGTTCGAACGTAAATTTTCATATGAAAAACATACAGGGTGATTTTGATAGGTCGTCTATCTACAGAAAATTGATGTGTCATGTATATCTGAAATTTTGAAATATTTTTGGGGATTGTGACGTCATCTGCTTCATTATAGTGTTTTGACTCTATAAATTTCAATCGCAATCAATATGAAGTTTAAGAAAATAAATGTTATTATATTTCATCCATACAAAATATCAATAGTATGACTCAACTGAAATCTTTCATTTTGTTTTAATTTTTTTCGATAAATTATTGTGATACCTTGAAGTGAACAGAGTTGGCACAGGAACAAACATAAATTCCATTGGGAAATTTCGTTTTACGTTATGTTTATCTTTGTTTTTATTTGATTCAGATCGAAACGTTAGAAGGAGGCAATTAAATGGGCCGTGGAAAATTCTCAAAAGCTGGAAAGATACAACGACACTACCGGTATTTATTAAGGTATTTTGTTTATTTTCGTTTTCCAATAAATATCTTCCGAGTGACTTCGAAACACGAATCGGTAGGATTAATATATTAATGAGACAGAACGGTGTTATTTTCGTCGCTATTTTCGTTGTCAGAATTCAACGTGAATTCACGCCCAGTCATGTGTTTTTTTAATGATTTTTCGTCATACCGAACTGTTGACGTTCGAGATGTTTGTTATTCACGAAAAGAAATAATCAACTGGACGGTTGAGATGTGTAAAACAAGATCCGTTTTCGAATAGTCCTCGTTTATCTCTTATCTGTGCCTGTTTCCGATTTGGCAGATATTCTGACACTAATCTTTGTGTAAAATGTTGAGACGATGAAATCGTTGTCGATAGTGTTTAGCTCTTTATTTGGACGAAACAAATTGAAATATCTTTCCGTCAATGAAATTTATTATTTCAACTACTCTAAATAAATTATTTGACTCCTTTCGTGTGCCAAAAAATGAATAATGAGTGATGAAACTGATTAGGTGTGAATTCCAATCATTCGAAATTAGTCTTGAAGGAAATCTAATTGATTTTAATCACTTTTCACCAACAGAACTATCAACAAACCAAAGGAAAAATGTGTCTGAAATTTTCGAAAAAAATGATTTGAAAACATCGCACAACTTATTTTGAAGAGACTCAACTCATTACCAGAAATTTCTAATTGTTCAGTCTCAAACTTCCATATTCTCTCAAAAGAGCTGATATATTCTAAGAACTTGATCTGTAACACGATATCGATTTCGCAAATGCATTAGTCTTCATAAATATGCAATAATTATAAGGATAAATCTCCTTCCTTATCGCAGTTATTCCAATAAATCAAGAATGCGTCAGCTGTTTGCCCTTTACTTCATAATTTATAACAATCCCGAAGAATTCAGTTCCTATAAATATTTCTTGTCCTTATCCGAAAGATCTCTTGCTCCGTATATAGTGAATTTTATGATACATAGCAGCTTTTCAAGTTTATTATATTGCATGTGAAATGGGTATGTTTACTCAAAATAAATAAACTTATATAGTTCCAAGTCATTATCTACTCTTTCAGGCTTCTGGGACGTGTTTGCCGCTTGAGTTTTGTTTATTTACACGGTCACTTGATTGATCCTCGAAAAATTGAAAGTGTTTGTCATTGGGGAAGGAAAATATTCAGTATTTTAGGCACGCAAAATGAAACGACACTAAATGATTTAGAAAAATGGTTGCGTAAAAGTTTTCTGTTGAAAGATGGAAACCGTCGAAATTTTTCTTTGTGTTCAAAAAAGTTGAATGAAATCAAATTGAAAGTTGAAGAGAACCAAAAAAATATAGTTATGCAATTATCGACTAAGGAAGCTTCTGTGTAACGAAACGTGTCTCTAGTAAAGTTATTAGTGGAAAATTGTTTTATTATCGTGGATACCGTTTTTAATTTTCATCAAGTTACGGGCTAATGTACGTATTAATCAGTTATGAAATTGACATTCATTATACATATAGACACAATTGAGGTTAGAGACACTCTTGCGAATTTTTTTCAAAAATTAAAACTGTCCATCGAAAACCTGGAAAGTATTTTCAGAAAATAATCATAACAATAGTTGATATGTACTTTTGAACTGAAGTTTCGTATTATTGCCTTTCAAAAGTTGTATTACAAATCGTTTGAAGGTAATTTAGAAATGGTATTTCTTCTTGTTTATATTAAAAACGAAGCAGCAGTCCTTGCCTGAATGATTTCTAAAGGGATTGTATGGAAAGGAATTTTTGGCGGATCTTTCAGTGAATAGTTTTTTGTGTGTTTAACCTTCAATTGAAATCTACTCGTCAGTTGACCTTTGTAGGTGTATATCGATCAGATAAATTTCGAAACGCTGCCGTCCATGAGTAACTTCCTGTTGCGCCGTCACTTTTTTCAATACAAATCGGTATTTATGCAAATTTTATAATACCTAAATAATCTATCAAGTAAATTACATAGTTTTCGTAATTAAAAATGGAATATTCATGAATTTAATGGAGTTGGCAACATAAAATTTAAATATACCATCAATACCTTTGCAGGTACGATATATACCACCACGCCATTATTGGCTTCCGGTGCTAACTCATTTGTTATTGCAGAATTCATTTGTTTCACGCATGTGTGAATACACATTTGTCAAAAAACTGTACACCAACAAAGACAAAAACTGATAACGCTTTTTGATAAGTAGCTCGACTTCCGTTTCCGACTGTATTTCTACAAATAAATTGATGATAAAATTGAATAATCTAAGTTCAATGGCTGAATATTGATTATAAAAATAGTCATTAAAGAGCTTTTGTGAATTTTCTGGTCGCGCTTGACAAAATCTATCCGCAATGATTCATCAACTGCGGATGTATTGGGAAGATAATTATTAACATTTGAATCCGTAATTGTTACATTCGTGAGCGATAGGCAGCTAGTAAATTGAAACTGTTAGCTGAATTGTTTCATTTGAACATATTGTAATGTATAATCTCACTGGTATGCATATAGCATGATGAATCGGCAATGAATTAATTGTAAGACGGATTTATTAAAAACACTTATCGCACATCAAAACAAAATACTGTCTCTAGACGAGAGTTTCGCTAACCAAGTTAGCGTCATCAAGACTAGAACGACATTTTTACGGCTACCTCAATGTTCTTATATGCATCTGAGCCGGCCATTATCTTACCCAAATGAAATTAATTCCTAGAATTACTTATTGTGCTATATATCTATATTGTTATTGTTCCTACTGTTGTTCCTACTGCTGATACCTATTATTTTACTAGTTTTCTATATGTAATTATAGATATCGTATGAGTATATAAACAGCAGGTTCCCAAAAAAATTGAATATGAAAGCTTTCAAAACTGCTCATCCACTTCAACGAGTGTTGAACAACCTGAAAAAAAAGCCTGGGGTTCATGAAAAAAGCTGAGAGGATTGTGATGAAAAGCATGTTGGTCAAACTAATGATAACTCGCTACAAGGAACATGTTTCAACATGCTACCGAGGATGGTCACAGAACAAGTGAGGTGTCGGTAATCCAGAAAAGTAGTAACTTTGTGCGAGCTACATTGAATATTGCATCGAAACTCGGTTTCATTAGCTGGCCGCCTATCTATACATACAATAATATACAGCATTTATTGATGAAGGCTACACACTATTTCGGAAATCTGGAACAAACATCACTGGGTGCCCCTCTCAGAGATTTTTCACTTAATATGACATGCATTGTTC
The DNA here is from genome assembly GCA_015342085.1 of Leptinotarsa defecta. Classification (NCBI taxonomy): domain Eukaryota; kingdom Metazoa; phylum Arthropoda; class Insecta; order Coleoptera; family Chrysomelidae; genus Leptinotarsa; species Leptinotarsa defecta. The sequence goes on from WOGO01000131.1 coordinate 15,137, forward strand.
ATTCAATATTGGGATTCTTCATATTGCCTCATCGCAATACATTGCGAAATGAAACGCCCTACATTTTTAGAAATTCGAAAATTCCGTTTTCTAGTTTAAATTGAAGAATATGGGGCAAAGGAGTGATTTGTTTAACTGCAGAAATCTCAGTAGCCACGAAAAATATTGCTAATTACAATTAGTTAGAAGATTTACATTTCTCTGCATCCACAACGGATTTTTTTTTTAAATATTGAGTTCGAAAAACGCAAACTTTTTCTCTGTCATATACTGATGCATTTTTAAAATTTTTCAACATCTCTGGAACCTCTTGAATCAACTAGTCAGAGAAAATTGCAGCATTTCTTGAATTAAATATGGGGGTTTCCATTTGATAACAATGAAATGTGGTTATATTCCAATGTTTATAATGAACAGTTATCATTAATTATAAATAATAATTATTTGATCACCTCGTATAAATCTTGATATCAACTTATGGTAGGTATAACTAACTGGTAGTGAGGTGAAATGAAAATATTTTCAATAAATAGTGAGCGTCATTAATTAGTTTGTCTTCTCTATAAATAGTTTGAGATGAAATAAGAAAAATTGGACATGTCATTGCACTGATATTCGTTGTCAAAAATATGTTTTTGTACGTAGAATATATCAATAATCTGTTGATTCATATCGTCTCCGCTCATTAACATTTCAGTTCGATGAATAATTCAAATATCAGTATTTCTGGAAACAGTAGAAATATCAAATGGCTTGTTTATGAAAATGACGAGAAATATGATAATCGTGAGAAAAAACGAACAAGCGGATTACCCCTTTGCATTACGGCATCAAATGAGCAAATAGAACATCGTATAAAATAGGCAACAACAAAGCTTATTTAAGAGTCCTCTTTTCTTATAGATACCCCACTTTATGATTAATAAACTGAAAGATGGGAAACTCACCAGCTGGCCATCCGAGGAGATAAATATTGATATAATAATACCAAAGCATTCAATACAGATTGATGATGAAACTTAGAACGCTTTATAGATACGCGCTGTTGATGTTTTTTCTCGTAACTACTTCGGTAATAAGAAGATTACACAAGGAATTTTAGAGGAGAATTTGCTACGCTACATCGTTTTAATGTTACAAGGGTTTCGCAATAAGTTCTCAACAGTGACTCTTCATTATTGAGGCCCCTGGTTTTCTCATATCAAAATATCGATAATACGTAACATTCAAATATTTATAATTTGAGAGATCTTTTTTATTACTCGACAAATTCTTGTATTATTGTTTGAAGTATTAGTATGGATCGTGATATATTTTTCAAATATTCATGTATGCATAACTAGTATCATCAAAAATATCTCATTGGTTCTAATACGGGTTATCGTGATCCAAAACACCCTTAATCCACTCTAAGAGAAAACCATTTCACTCATGAACAAATATAACGTCTTTTTCAAAGTTAAGTTATAAAAGGATGTGTTTGTACTCCTGTATATGCTAGCAAAACAAAATACGCCTAAAAGACGTTGGTCAAAAATAAGGAGAAATGAAATTCGATGCCCCGATACTAATGAAAACATTTTCCATTAATTTGACGTTAACCTGAAATATTTATAGTGATTCCTGGGTTTAACAAATAACAGTTTTTAAAAATATATCTTGATTTTTTGAATTTCCATCTAAGGCACGAAGCGAGTTCCAGATGTTCTATTAGTTTTTGAATCGTTATATTGTCTACTTTTTGCCAATAAATTGAATATCTAGGAAAAAAATCTGTAATTTGCAAAAACTCAGAATTTCTATTATGATAATCAAAGCTTTCAATGTCTGATATAAACCCTATTTATCGACAGAAGCTGGCACATAACCTCTGTGGTTACAAGCTTGTGCATCAACATCTAAATAAATACTACTCTCCAATGGGTCGGCTACCGTTTCACTAGGTTTGTTCTGGTTCTAACATCCGAAACTGTTTGAAAACTGCGCAAGACATGATGCCTACAAACAAAAAATCTCAAACAATCCGAAATAGTCTCGGACGCTTGGTTAAACCAGAACACATTTTGAGGAGACCACTGTGCCACCTATCGTATATATGAAGAGATGAAGACGAGAAAATATTGTTGATCATGTCCATTTTCTTATGTAGCGTATTCTTGTAGTCAGTTCAAACGTTATCTAACCTCAATTATCAATTATTTAAATCAAATAAATAAAAAAATATCCTAGGAAATAGCCCAAACAAATTTCCACGTGAATGCGCATGTGCAAAGGGAACACTTTTCAACAGTTCATTCTCGAGAGCAAGTACGATTCGGGACGGTTCAAGACAGTTTAGGATCATTTCGCAGTCGAAACCAGAACAGAGAATTCATCAATCCAAACAATCCTCAATAAACCAGAACGCTCTATATCAACTGCGCATGATCCTGACGTCCTAGAACCTGAATTTCGTAGAACCAGAACAAACCTACTAACACAAATGACGAATCTGCTGAGGATTTTACTGAAATTGTTGGGGATAAAATCTTTGATGCTGATTTGACACGAGTGAAGACTAGTGGTGTGAATATGTCTTGGGAACCATTTTTAGAGTAATTGAAAGTGAAGGTATTGTTGAGTCGTTGGACGCGCACGTTTTTTTCCATTTTCTCATACGTCACCAATGACGCTGACAATTTGAAGAACCCTCATAACACCCTAGTTGCTTTAAGACGAAAGAGAGGAGATGGTGTAAAATAAACCCGTAGGGGGTGCACTTGTTTCTTTTAAACCGATTACAGGCAGAAAAGAGGTCTATTCATCGAGATTCTTACAGGGTTTTGTAGCCATATAGTATATTTTTCAGGTCTGAGGAGACCAGCTCATCCTTCAATTATTCCTTCACCAAAAATTTGATATAATAAAGGTAATAAGAGAATGTGATGGGCAAGAGAAATATTAGATAATAAAGACGAAACGAAAAATCGGAGTAGAGTGTAGTTACCCTTTTTCGGTGAAATTTGAAAGGGTTGTGAGGGGATCTCAATACGAAGTGATGAATTAATGAAAATTACTGCGAAACTCAATATGGTATTGTAGAATACACCTACGTAGCATGGTGAATGATGATATATTAATAAAAATACGAAAATGGTATTGATTTTTTCATTTGCAGCAAGCATGCTGGTTGGTTATATTTTATGAGCTAGCATAATTTGGATTTTATCAAATATGCATCTTCACAACAATTCAATGTAAGTTGAAAATTAATTGATATTTATATTGATTGTTTAAAAGAAAACTATTGTGTCAGGATACGTAATTTAAATGCAGAAAATGAGTTGTTTGAATGTACAAACACGGAGAGAGCTTTATCACATTCTTTCGCCTAATTGCTACAACACAGTATTATTTCGAAACTTCACTGACTATACTCATTTTTAACGGAAGTAGAGTTTCAGTCATGTTGGTGTTTCTTTAATGCTCCCCGCCTCATAGATTTTTTTGTGTGAAATAGCTCATATAAATTCCTTAGCAGAATAAATCGTTATTCTTTCAATTATGTCAGAGCAGAAAATATTTGTCTAATTGCCTGAACAGTCGATTCTCGTGTTATATTTTTAAATATATACGTCTCCCCAAACAAATTATAAAAATAGCCGACCCAAACTATTTGATTATCTTGTGTAGTAAAATGTTTTTATTTGTGACTGAGTAGTGTATTTATAAGTCGTCACCACACTGCTACGTTTAAGTGTCTGAAAATCATTCTATCATCGACCGAAACCTACATTGAAACAAAAGAATAACAATGAGGGATCCAAAATCACGCAAATGCCTTATTCCTACCGTTTTATCGTTCGAGATAAGGCCGGTGCAGTATTGAATATATGTCATGATACTTAGAAATACAAAGAAAATACCCTGATATTAATTACCCACTTGGCTTTCAATTATTCCCTTTTTGGAGGGATATAAACGACCGCACAGAACTCTTGTTATTGATTTTTGAAGAAATAAAAAGCTGTGGTAATATAAGTAACTATATACTTCTGGGTTACTCTTTATAATTTTTTGTGGGTTTCTAACCATCCCCAATTTTAAAAATGACATCAATATTTAATAAGAGCAAGTTGAAGTGAAATTTTCGTAAAAATATAAATTTTTTTATTTGAAATTACAAAGTCTTCAGGATTCAATTGAGACCAGTTCTGGAAAACTTATACTGACTCGCTCTTCCTTCTGAATAATAACTAACACTTTGTTAGTACAATTTGAAACGAACGTTACTGAAAATCTGAAATTTCGGAAACCTAACCTAATATTCATCATTGAAGTCAACGTATATATACAGCCTATATCTCCCGCAGTAACAGATGAAACTTTTGGTACTACAAGTTGCATTCGACTACGGAGCTATCAACCCGGATTTTGATCTCTCTAACCGTTACTCCGGTTGTGAAAGCCTATATTCTTATATTTAACAAAAGTCTAGGGCTTTTCAGATGTATACATTTCTTTCACAATGCAAAGAGGATTGTTCTGTCGGTTGCCAGTATTTTCTTGGATTTAAAAAAAATCACATATGAAACATACTCACTTCTTTGTCTTTGGTAGCGATTTCGGTTTCGAAACTATGCCTGTCCATGTTTGATGTGTCTTTGTTTTCGCAATTGTTCGATGTGTTGTTTCCGGATAGTTGCTCTTTTAACGTCGTTACTTCTTTTTCGGCAAGTGTCGCCCTCTGAAACAAACGATTTTATAATTGAAATATACATAAAATACCAGAATTATTTATAAATTTCGTATCCCCGAAATTCATTACTCATAATTTTTCAACAATTAAAAAAACAACATTTAACCCAACCAAGTTGACGTTATTTGGACATGATATGACCGTATATATTAAATTCAGCTCTTTTGTGAACTAGAGATCGATCCCTAATCGAGAATGGTGAGAACTCGCTGCGCATTGACGTCTCATCTGTGCTAGAAATCGCACGCTGAAAGGTAAGACCTCGCTTATGCACAACTGTCTCCTTTCAATTATCGTTCAAATGAGGACGATATGGAAAAAATGCTCTGACTTATTTCTTTTACATTGAGAGAATTGTTCTGTTGAATTCATTTTACGCTAATATATTCTAATCACATCTCTCTTCTTGAAATCCCATTTTCCATATTCAAGTAACAATTTAATGTGAGATTTTCACTGAACATTTTACAAAACCGCAACATGTGTTTCGCTCAAGAATAGCTTCCTCAGGCGTGTTCATACTGACTGAATTCTACCTAATATATGATATAACAAGTTGAATCATATGACCTTCTACCTACTTGAATACTAACAAGTTTACCAGCGTTTAGATATAAAGGTGAATTATTCAATTCTATTTGGTCATTCAGTGAATTTTCCTTCAATGTCCAAGCATTCTGAAAAGTTGAGTTTCAAACCTGTCTCTTTTAAAAAGAGAACGACAAGTCAGCCTGAACTTTACATTGGCCCAACGGGGCGAAACTTTTTCCATATAATAAAATAACGTAGACCAATTCCAAATTTGCAAACCATTTATCATAATAATTGTTCAAACATGCATAAACCGGGATAGTGGTTGATTCAACATTTTCAATATTATAATGTGTTGATTTTTTTACGGTACACATTTTATGACATATTTCTTCATATATCTAATCGTATCAATCGTGGAAGTGAAAGGCGCGGATTTTACCGAATTCGAGGAACATCGGATTTTCGTTAGATATAAAATTTAATGGATTTTCATTTCCACCAGATCCTTTTTGATTTTTTTGTTTACGAACCAAACTTCAGCACTTCATTCGCCTTTGAATTGCCTCCCCATTTCCTGTGGATCACATTACCAGAAAACTTTTTAATAACGGATCGTGTTATTATTTTTTACGATATGTTGTAATAAATAGGGTGAGAGATGTATAGGGGATGTTCGAAAGTCATGAAAATTTGAATAACTGATTACCCCCAGTTCCCATTTCGCTTTTTTGCCGCGCGAATATATAAGATCATCATTATTATTACGGAGTATCAGACCCGTAAAACAATGTCTGAGTTTGAATTAAAAATCAAAATATATTGCCCCAACATATATCCCCTACTTGGAACTTAATAATAAACTCGAAGACATAGGCGTGCCAGATATTTTTGCATTCAGGGATATTGTATAATTGAAAAATTGTTATTCAATTGTAGGTATATCGGAAACTTGGTAACTCAGATTTTTTATAATATACAAGTATTTCATCATCAATAAGATAATATAGTGAATGTTTGGATCAAAACATAAACACATTCTGCAAGTAGAATTTTCATATATTTTGTTCTAGAGCTGCTAACTGCTGCTAAGCTGCTATGACATAATTATCAATTACTTTGAAATTTCCACTCCCAATGAACTAATTTGGGTTGTTTTCTAGTCTCGATATGATAATACATTTTTTGTATCAAAAATACTACCAAAACTGTGGAAATAATATTTTCATAACAATTTGATTATTTATATGTCGGTTTAATGCTATCCAGAAACATTTGGATTATATTTTTATAGGTAACTCATGAAAAATCATTATACCTGCTTCTTTTGGAACACCTTTGTACTCACTGTCTTCTAAAAATGTATTCATTTTATTATTCGATAGATTCGATTTCTTGCGGATAGATAATTTTTAATTTATCTCTTTCTAGAGCACGACAATTCAAATCAATCTTCCATCCTTCATGTTAAAATCAAAAATAATTCATTACGAATAATAGGCTGAATTGCTATTCTTCTACGCCTATGGCATCTTTAAACCACCTCGCGGTGTGGATGAAACTCCTCGCTATTGTTTTTATAATAACATTGAGATATTACCCTATGCGGTATAGAAAGGTGGCTATGAACATATTTCACGTAATAAGGCGTTGGGGTGAACGCGGCGCGCGCGAAAAATTGAACATCGCTCTCTTCTCGCGAATAATAAGATAGCCATGGAAATATACGTACCAGTCGAATAACGCTGCCTTATTATTACGCTTTTTTACATTCAGATGTCTTTCGAAGACATAAATAACGATGAAATCGTTTTATTTATGATTTTTTCGCAGTAGGTGGGACCGCCCGAAGAAAATGCTTTTCAAAATATAGAAGACTTTTGAGATACCTTTGATATTGTTATGCATTTTGTAACGTGACAATAAATTTCAAAAACGTATGATTTGACGAAATTCCTTCCTAGTTTCGAGTCGATAGTTTTTCAGTGTCATTAGAGGCTAAGTAGATTATAGTATGGCGAATGTCCATTAAAACAATTGAATTTCAGATAATGAAGTTAATAGTTAAACCCTATCGAAAATTGGATATTCGGGACAAAACTCTAAGTTTTAGTATAGCGATTCATTCTATTACGTTGGCTTTCCTTTAAAGCTATAACAAAATTATAGAGCCCCATCTCTGTTCCGTTCCGTTCCACCAAAAGTGAGAGTGAGATGCACGCTAACACCAAAAGTACGCACATACTCTCTCGTACGGCATCTGACTAGAGTAACTCTATCTGTTAATTTTATTAATCCCTACGTCGGAGAAATGCCGCGCGCTTCTCAGTTGTTTTTGATTTGCATGGCCTGCTGTATAGCTGGTCTCTTTGTGTAAATGTATCGGATGGAACTGCGAATGAATTTTAACGCCATCGGAACGAAAAAGACGATTCCGTTCAGATTTCCGGTCTGATGAATTTTGTTCGTAAATTGTATTTCGAGTACCGAATACCAATAGATACATTTTGAGACGAAGATATCACAACGCGTTTTTGTAAATGCTTCAATTGACTCATTTGGTTTGGTATAGTTCAGAGTATTACATTTCACTACTTATTGTATCACAATTATCTGAAAACCTGACATTTCTTAATAACATTCGGACTTTCAATTTGCTGTATATTTGTCAATTTTTTCAAAATCAATGAGTGTTTCGTCGATATAAACCGGGGCCTGGAAAATGTTTTGTTCTTGTTACAGTGCTCTACAGTTTCTCTATATCGAATGTTGTTGTTGAAAATATCTTCCAGGAGTATCGAAACGAGATTTTTTATTTCTAGGTCACCTCCAGTTTCAGCAAAAATGTCTCCGGTTTTGAGTAATTGAATCCAGAGTGAATAATAAATAATTGAAAAGTCACATTCGGTTTTTGTTTCAGTGACTCTTTACTAGGGTGTAAAAGGAAAAGGTCAAAACAAAAAAAAAGGAAAACAGAGATATTTTTTTAAGGACAAAACAAAAGCGCTACAGGAAACCACGTTCTCAGGAAGTTTATTCCATATAAACGCAGATCTCCAAATGAAAGAGTTCCTAAATAGTTGAGTTCGAGGTGTACTGAGTTGAACCTCAAAATGATGAGCAGCTATAGTCAGTCGCGTATTTCTAATATGTACCGGTCCTGGTGGAATGTGCCAAGTTACTTGAACACTTCCCGTGAAAGTATCTATAGAACAGAGACAAATCTCCAACCCTTCTTCGATGTTACAGGCTATCAAGGTTGCTCGTGATCTTCGCGTCTCCAATCAGGCGGATGACTCTTTTCTAGATGGAATCTAGCAACTTCAGGGTATGTTTGGGGGCTGAGACTCATACATGAGAACAATACTCCAAAGAAGGTCTGATCTGAGCTTCATAAACCATCAAAAGTTGGTGAAGTGTGTAAAATTTTCTGGTTGGGAACCGTATTCCAAATTTTTGAGAAGAAGCCTTTGCAATTCCATTATGGTGCTAAGACATATTGGTGTCCATTTTAACCCCCAACAAACTTATCGAAGCACAAAATAAAAATAAAGGAAGTACGAGAACAAAACATAAACAGTAAAAAATACCTAATATAATCAATAACACATCACAAATTATTTTGAAATGAAAATGTGAAAAGTTTGAATGTGGAGTTTTCTATGCCTTCGTTAAACCATGTAGGCAGAAAAAATGTAAATGAGATGGAATACATGGGACAGAAATATATGGAGAGAAATATATTGCGTAAATAAATATGATTCATAGACAAATTAATATTCTCTATAAGCTCTCGGCTCAAGTTTCAGCTCTTCTTACAGAATATATTTTCTAGACCGATAATTACAAGCTCATCGATATCTCAACAATCTATCAAGTTACGATCTGTATGCTCTGGCGTGCCATCAAAAACGAAAGTATCTCGGCTGAAAGGGTTACCCTAATATTTATTGACATTTGATAATTATTAATCGATAATTACATTTCCCGTGGCAAGCCTTATAGACGCTTTAGATAGCTGGAAATATTAATAATCTTTGACAGCCTTTAAGACAAAGAGGACTAACTCTCTTGAACATTCAATATACATACATTTTAATCCGATTCGAGGGTTTCGGTTATTAATTGAACCGATTTCGAGGAATTTCTATAATTTCGATCGAGTATTACTATTTGCAAAGCTAGAATTTTGATATTAAATGTATATCCGCCTTTGTTCGCTCAAACGTCCTCAGCGCAGATGACTTTCTTGATTGATATATCAAACGTTCGATCTGAATCAGTTTCTTGATAATGACCTCTGAGGTTTCACATGAATATTTACAAATTTAAGTACAAAAATTTCTATTTGGCTTCAAGTAAATTGCACGAATAGTCAGGGAGCAGTTATTTTTTTCGGGATGCTTTTGCATTTAATTTGTTTCCTCAGTGCACGAGGCAAATTTAAAACCCAGTTTCATCTATGAGGTGCCATCTATTGACTATTAACGAAACCGTTAGAATATGATATATAGATATCAACCTGCCTAGGAACCTATGCGACTGTATTTCAAGCGGAAATTTACGCTATTCAATTGTGTGCACATACACAAGTCAATAAAAATATTCTCGGACAGTCAAGCGGCGTTGAAAGCTCTTGGCTCCTACCGAGCAAGTTGCCAAAAACGACCCTCCTCGATAGAAAGACTTAACAGGTTGCCTCTGGTCTGGATTCCTGGCCATACTGGCCTGGAAGGCAATGAGGCTGCTGACTCCCTTGCAAAGGAGAGTGCTGCAAGCAGCTTCATCGGACCAGAACCTGTCACTGTCATCGTTTTAGGCTTTGCCAAACAAACATTGAACACCTAGATGGTAAGAAGATGTATGGACTTCCGGCAGAAACTTCCAGGAATGTTTCACTCTAAGGCGTTTATTCACCCTTCGAAGTTTGATACCAAACAGTTGTTGGACTACAGTAAGGAATAACTACGATATCTAACAGGCATTCTTGCAGGTCTCTGTCATTTGAATCATCATATGCAGAGATTCGGCCTGTCGAAAGTCAGTGTGTTTCGCCTCTGTTTGGAAAATGATGAAACAACAGAGCACATACTTTGTGCCTGCCCCGCAGGGTACCGAATCAGATTTTTAGAATTTTAAAGGTTTTTAGAATTCGGCGGAGCCAATCAGATTTTAGAATTCGGCGGAGTCGAATTCTAAAATCTGATCTGAAAGACCACTCACCATACAAACTAATCGGCTTCATTGCGAAGCTGGGTTAATTTGATCGAGTGTGAATAGGTGTGAGCCACAATAAACCCTTGCGGGTTGCGGCGGAGGGTCGAATAGACTCACTCACTTTGGACCTATAACCTAACTTAGTAGTTAGATGATACCAGAACCCAAGAGAATTGCATTTATGATTGATTTATTGTAGATTTTTCCAATGGTAGATATATACAAAGCTGGATCATTGATGCAAGTTTTAAACTTTTTCACCTTCAATAAAAATAATTTCAAATAAGAAATGACGATCACCACTGCGTTATAGTTGTTTTAGCTTTTCCATATTGTAGTTGTTTTGATTCAATACTCGTTTGGCTGCAATGAATGCAGGACTCAATGGTTACAAAACAAACTTTCCTCTGGTGTAATTGACCGGAAAGTGATCAATGTATAGACCAATAGTAATACTTGAAGCTCAGGCAGTGGTATTGAGAATTTGAAAAACGACCTCACGAACGTGCATGATAAAGAACTGGAGTCCCAGAAGATTGACGATATCGATAATTTCATGAAACGTGATTTCAGCATTAGGTACAGCTGACGTGTACTGTAAAATTTTTCTGAAGTTTGTCCAAAAAATACAACTTTTGTCTAATTGGGGATTCAAATATAGAAGAAATCTTGATGGTCTAAGGAATGTTGGAAGATTCATTATCCTGCTTCTTAGAAAATTCTTTGGCAAGTATGAGACGCAAACAGCTAATGCAATGGCTCACCCATTTGATTGGAGAAGTTCGACACAGTTGTGTAAACTATCTAAGATTTTTTCTCACCCAATGTAATCTACAGTAAATCCAACAGCCATATTCGCATAGGCAACGCTCTCAAAGTGTAAGGAATTAGCTGTAGTGCTTCTGCTTATTGATGAAAAACGTTCGTCATGTTGTGAGGAAGGCATTGTCTACTGGCAAACCTCTCATATTTCCCATAATTTAAGAGAAGTCGCTTCTAAGATTCAATACTAACTTCTCATTTTTGAGTAATCATATTCAGTACAATTTTTAGGTTTTTTGTTCAAAAATTATATCAGAGAACAAATCATTTATCTTTTTCGAAAGACCAAGTAAGATGACCCAATTTCCGATTCCCTCAACTGTTACTTTGAACATTTCAACAATATTTCAATTAACAATGTTAAATTTTCACCTCATCATATCTTCATAAAAAATTGGTACATCTTTAGGCGACATGAAAATAATATGATTTTTTTTGACGAAATTATTTCTATTCCGCCTAGAATCGGTATATCTGCAGATTCAAAGATCCAATTCAGAACTATTGATCTCGTACGCTATTTTCTTACGCTTTGAGTACTTCAAATTGCCATCATTTCAATATCAATACGGGGAAAATAATACGAATACACGCAGATGGAGTAGAGAAGTTGATTTGAAACGAAGGGTTGCGATGCCAAAGGACTGTTTTAAAGGGTTGGAATTGGTAAAAGTAAGGGAGAGTCTCCCCTAGAAGTCTAATTAGTAATCAAAGTGTGACAAAATTTTCGATGAGGAAAAGCTCAAAGTAGAGAAATTCCCTTCATTATTAATCTTTATCTCGGATTGGCGAAATTTGACAGTCATAAATGAAAAATTACAGCCAGCTGAAGCAGAATCGATATAATGATATTATCTACAGGGGCTACAGATAGATCTGAAGAATAATGTGGAATATGGAATATAATTAAAAAAAAATGAAAAACCGGGAAAGCTGAGAAGTAATTTTTGAGTTCTACATCACTTTTTGAATCCGAACGTGTTCTGTGTATTTTATTCTCATAATGATTATTCTCACAACGTTTCGGCAAAGTCTCATTTGCCATCTTCTGGTAATGTCTAGAGTATTTCAACTTGACTGAACTAGTTGGAAAACTCCAGACATCTCCGGAAGATGGCAAATGAGACTTTGCCAAAAAGTTGTGAGAATAATCCTTATGAAGATAAAATACACACTTTCTTCGTTGAATGGCTCGGTTGTGAACGTGTTGGCTGCCATGATAAGAGTCTTGAACTCAAATCTCAGTAGTGAATTTATAATCTATGATAAAATATTTTTTGAACCTCTGCATTCTGTGGAATGTTATTAGATAATTCAGCAGAAAAACACAAGAAGTCTTGAGCTGTTATGTTTCTGACCATGTGTGCCATGTTGATGTTATGGTTTTTCAGAAAGTTGTTATTCATAATTTTTCAGTTTTCTTGAAGATTGTTCCTTACAAGTGATCTTTAGTTCTCTTTGGTTTCTTGTTATTTAGGGATTGAAGGTCTTCATAAAGATATCTTTGGAATATTGCTCACATATATAAGGAGCTTCGCTCCCAAGGACATTTTAAGGCAGTTGGAATATATCCATGAAAGAAATTGGAGACCCAAATATCATAAGCAGCCTGGATAGTCTGGAATATTGAAGAAAAGTTGGATACTTGGATGATCTCATCTAAAATACTTCCATGGGAAGTGTTCAACATTCTTATACCACTTGATTCCCAGTTGAGGCTACGGCCATCGCTTCTATGTTTCACTTATTGCACGAATTACACTTTCCATAAACATTTCAACAGCGTCCTTGTGAAATACACTTTCCGAGACCGATTTTCGGGCATTTTCGTACAGACACGGATCTCAAGAGTTTCTTGCAGTGCTTGTGCTTCTCTCTAAAACACGCCTGGGTGGAAGGAGTCAAATCACGTTTCGACACCATGATAACTTGGCCAGAAGACGATCATAATTAACTCGGGTGTCATCGAATCAACGAGTGACCTATTTTGTCCGATTAAAAATTCTCAATTGCATAAGAGCAAGATCCAACTGCTGAGGATCTCCTTTCAGGATTTTTTCCATTTCCATTATACCATCCGAACCTCTGCATACCGTGAATAGACATTCGACGACGATCAAATGCGGCTTCAGATCTTCGTTTCTCGACTCTCGGTCCTTTTGCCATTCGAAGCGTGATATTACCCGTATTTTTTCTGTGATTTCGTCAAGTGGAAAGGGTTGCACAATCAAATATCTTGATAAATATCTGAACCGTATAGCTAATTGAAAGGAATTTATATTGAAATATTCTCCCGTATTACACCATTAATTGCAACTTCAGATACTAGTTTATTATTAGATTTTCAGGTTCTGCCGTACCTCTCGACGTTAATTTAATAAAATTAGCGATAATTCCGATTCCCGGAATTCGGATGTGAAATTTTCTTCCGATAACCCTCTGCCTTGCATATTCACAATAATTCGTTTTTCCCGGTGCTTTTGCCTCTCACTCATATATGTGTTTTCTAATTGAGAATACCGACGAACAATGTATAGGAATGTGTATAGGAACGTGCTAGGAGTCGCGCGTTGAAGGGTAAGATCTCGTTAATCCTCGGCTTGCACAAATTTCGACTTCTGAGAGTTGTCGTTCGTAAGTGAGTGATAACTGGTTTAGGGAAAACAAATTCTGAACAAATATAATCATATCCTTCACGGATGGTGTCACATGCTGAAATGTTATCCAGAATGTACAACCGGTTGTCTTTGATATAATCTCGACGTTTCGACATGATCGCACTTGCCATATTCATGTGCTCTGTTTGGAAGCGGAAGTTGAAACTGTTTCAAACTGTTGGGTGAGTGATTAAAAGGTGAAGTGATTAAAAGAAAATGGAAAAACAAATTCTCCAAGAACAAAAACGAATTATAAGTCACTACTTTTTTGAATGAGATCTTCCAGAAGTATTGATAAAAATATGTCAGATTTTTTATTTTTAAAAACCATAAACTTACAGATGATTTAGATTAATCTAACACGTTTCATTCGGTTGAATAACAAAAGACAAACCTTGCCTAAGAGAATAAAAAGATTGTTTAGGTTTTCTGTGAAAAACACAGACGGTAATTCATTTCGTTTCTTCCGGTTTTAGCTGTGTTTTAATTTTTGAGAAAATTATATCACCACAACATAATCTCATTGCGCTTACCTCACGATTTCAATTCTTATATCCGTCGATAAAATATTATAAATATCCCATGTTGAGTCTTACGACACGTATGAAATATTGAATTATTAGAAAAATATTCTTGATCTCTGATTATGGCCTACATGAGACTTTTGTTATAATTATTTTGTAACCATTTGATCAACATATTGTATGACATCATTTTATTCTTGTTATCCCGACGTGAAGCGAATGCGAATACACAAGATTTGAGTTACATACTGAAAGTTTCTATCAGGAAAAGAAATGAATTATTAGCTTTTTGTATGAGATAATAAATTGATAACATAGGTTTTGAGCGTTATAAAAAGACAATATTTTTATTTACTACAAAAATAAAAAATAAACATGGTGTACAAAAAGAATCATAAAAATATATTGTCGTTATCATTTGAGAAGAACAGTATGATATTCAATTTCAGGCTTTGAGTAGAGTCTAGATGATGACCAGCTGTCGAAAGCGCTCGCATATAATTAA
>WOGO01000132.1:0-30119 GCA_015342085.1 Leptinotarsa defecta
CCTTTATTAGCTATAACCGATGTTGCCAAATGGTGAAATAGAAACGAATCCCTTTAAATGTTGAATGCATTATTTCATTCCTCTTTTTCAAGTATTTTAATAATTTTTTAAAGAAAAAGGTTGAAATGATAAGTTTAAAATGCGTTGTTTCAGAGCTCTTTTATGAAAACTACTTGATTTTCGTCAGGAGAAACATTCCCCACGAAATGAATAGGTAAAACAAAAAGTATGATTTTTACATCGCCTTATAAGTATGATAAGTATAAGCTGATTCTTTTTAAAAGTCTGATACAACCTCATTTTGATCATTGTATATTACTTGTTCTACTTGGTAAAAATAAAGTAGCACAATTGCAAAAGCTTCCAAATCTGGGTAGGCGATTAATATTGGGATGTAGCCGTTACACAGCAATTAAATTGATGTACAGTGTCTGAACTGGTTTTCAGTTGAAGAACGTATATAATTTATGACTATGATCTTTATATTCAAGCTGCATAAAGGGTTGCTACCCAATTACTTTAAAAAATCTCCGAGGTGGCCGCTGTTGGGTGGGGGTCAGGAAACATTTCCGCTAAGTCGGCTTGTCCTGTCGACCCTATATAGGTATTGAAGCGCAGGATGCGGAGGTCTCGCGTGGCTATCAGTCTAGTCTTTTTTATTGCCATGACGTCAACGGGAAACCGTGATAGCAACTCCGTGAGCTCATCCTTCCGGCCTGTAATACCGTCGATATTCCAAGATCCTATCACACAAATGCATTGCTGGACTCAACTGTCCTTAAAGAACAAGCTTGAGTAAGAGAGGGCAATGACATCTCCCCTTACGACGACGCCATCTATGGGATCGAAGGAGAACTGCCGACGAGATTATCCTCTGTCTCGCTTGCTGTAATGTTCAACTTGTTACCTTGCAGTGAGAGACAAAGAACGAATCCCGTCGGCGGTTGATGTCGAAGCTTGACTTTGCAACTGACCGCCTTGAGGAGCCTTGTTTATCTTTGATATTCGAGGATCGAGTTCTCTTTCGATCTCATAGATGGCGTCGCGAGGCGAGATACTGTCCCCCTTGTTTTTTTCAATAAGATTGCTGCTTTTGATTTTCTTCAAGTATAATAATAATAATATTTATTTCAGAAATCATCAAAGGCTTTTAAGAAAGGAAAACTTCAAAGATAATAACCTAGTGTTCATTTAATAAATAATCTAGCTACAAATCAATACGGAATGTATTTTTCAACCATCAACAAACAACGAGAGGCCAAGCAAGTGTATATAGATCGACAAATAACATTTTTGTACCTTAAAATTACAACAGATAATAAATATGCTTTCCAAGATGAACACTGCCATCATTTTGGACTGTGTGTGAAGTATACTTCACAAGTACGTTATAAAGCTTATTCACTACCATGTATGCCAAGTGCGCCTGACTAGAAAGTATACAGGGCGTACATTTCAAATGATGGGGAATAATCGGCACTAAATCTAGTTTATTCTAAGTTAGAAACTTTTTTGTCTTTTATCGTATTCCCTGTAGACATATTTTACCCCAATAGTTAGTATTTTTTTAAAGTCACCCACACTTAAACTCTGAGGCAAATTTTCTAATATCATCATTATAAACATGGACAACTTTTTTCAAAGCTTTTACCAAAATTTTCCTTTATAATAATTTCATTAACTTTCATTATTAATTAAAATTGCACCGAACCCTATTATTTTCTGTAAGGGTTGCAAGCTCATTAGAACCGTCATTAACATGCTGAAATGTTTGCCAATAAAAGGTCCAATAGACCATTTCAACCGCTACAAAGAACAAAAAACGAAACTGTCTATTCTTTGTCAAGAATAAAATTTCGTCACGACCAATCAATACCCCTTCACACGTCATCAAATATACCTCTAGGCGCACCCCCCACCCTGGTCCGATAGTTGCTGTCCAATTGATAACTATCCGAAAACCTCGGTTCCAGTTCCGATGGATTGTTACGTCGTTCGTTGATTCTGGTGCTGGCCCCAAATCTGGTGTCGATATCATCCTGATCGGGAGGAAATCTAGTGTCCACTTCCGAGGTGAATCCTGTTCCGCTATACGAGTCCAAGCCGTGGGAATCCCTCAGAACGGAGCGAGTGTTTTCTAGATTGTCCATTGGACGAGCTGAAAACGAAATTGTCCTACTTTCAATAGATTTATTAATGAATATTTCATGAAAGGCATTTTTCTAATGAATTGAAAGTGGTTAATGCCAAAGATTTGGAAAATTACAGGCCAGTAACTTTTGAGTTTTCCTAAATAAAAAAAAGTCTGAAAACAAGAATAGCTCATGACTTGCAATTTTTTCGGAATATTGGCCATGAAGCGTGTGGCAGCAAAGTTTGTTCCAAAGTTGCTGAATTTTGACAAAAAAAAAAACCGTGGCATGAGCATAACGAAACTTCTGGTAACGTGGAAAAAAATTAATGGCTTTTGCATCACCATCATGCACTTGCTGACTTGTCATTGCTTGTTCTCAATTTCTTGGCCAAAAACAACACCATAATCATGCCTCAGCCACCGTATTCACCCGATTTAGCCTCCTGCGACTTTTGTATATCAGATCTGCTTTGGGGATTGGAAAAAGCGCTAGCACAAGTCTGTCACATCTGATGTGGACTACTTTGAAGGGGACAAAATAGAAATTGATGAATAAATATATATTTTTTGGGAAAATGAAAATTCACCTTATTTTTTAACAAGCCTTGCACACGTACAAATCACACCTAAATAGCTTAAATAGAGAGCAAAAGATATATTTGCACAAATATAGGCATACATTAAACAATTTTATCCAAACACATATAATGCATACGGATACTGAAGAGAGATATTACACATGAAAGACACAAAATAATCTAAAAATATTGAAAATGAATTGAAAAAGACTGTCCCCATAGAACTCTTCCTTTACTGATTTCCCAAATTTACTGTAGTTTCAGAATATATGAATGTTCAATGCAAGCTGAAATTTCCCCCACTACTTCCACTAGTTTTTCAGGATAACTTACCTGTGTCGATATTGTCTTTCTGTTGTCTGAATCGACCTGTTGTCGGATAACGATCTTGATATTCTCTCCTCCTATTGAACGTTTCCTCTGCTCTTTGTCTCCTTCTTTTTTCTAAAAAAAAAAAAAATGAATACCTTATCGATGTCCCATTCTTTCGTTCTTATATACGTCAGAAACAAGGACAAAGGTGCCTCGTTGAAGCAAAACAAACACAACTATTTGAGTAATCTAACCTCTTTTAATCAACTCCCTGCCCTCTTCGACCAAGTCGGACGTCATCTCATCGTCCCCGATAAACTGATGAAAACCTATCATCGACAGGAGCCTAGAACCCAAGCTGAAATACGTGGCGAGACAAAACACCAGGATCGCCATCGGGAAGTATATGTTGAACCCGTGCGAAATTATGCCGATCACATCCATATGGCCCATAACCTAAAAAACATGCGTATCAATCACGGATCCAAAGCTGGCCTTTGTGGAACACCGTAGATCACTCACTCGCGTGTAGGAGGTTTCCATTACGCGGCTCTTGATGACGTGGCTGTCCATGTGGATGAGGCCGAGGAAATTCAGGCAGAGAGGGGGCGTCAGTCTACTCAACATCATCCCCGAAAAGATCAGGCTGTATTCGTTGGTTTGGTGATGGGGCGCCAGGTAGTATAGATTCAGGAGCCTTATTTTGAGAACGGTTGAGTAGGCGCAGTAACACAGGTACAGGATGACCATTGTCGAGAGGAGCTAGAAGCGTTATTCAACTTTAAATATAACAAATAGCCAATGGGAAAGGCACTGATGTATAAATCCAAATGAATGTCAAGTAGTACATACGAATAAAAATGTAAATGTTGGATTTCTATGTAACTAACAGACTACAGAATACGGGCTTTTACTACATAAGCTTTATAGGTCAGGTGTAATATTATGCAGGGAGTTCCCGAGGGTTCCAATATAGGCCTCTTTTTTTTCTTCTTATTTGCTAATGATCTAATTTAATCCATAAGTAAAACAAACTCGGCATTCGTTACAAGTTATACTGAAGCTTGGGGCTTTGTTCACGAGATGGAGTTGTTACTAATTTACAATCTTTCTCTTGGATAAAGGTTTCATATATGTAGCGGAGCCATCTTGAAATTAATCAAGTCCCAGACACTTTGCTGTCTGGGTAGGATCTTTCCTGTACTGAAGAGAGGTAATACATTGAAACCGCGGTCTGCAGGTGATCTACTTGAAAAATTTCAGCATGGTCATGCTGCTGGATGAAGAAGAAACATCTGCGAGACTAGCCTCCGTAAGGAATCATGCATAAATGTCTGTAGGATATAATTCAATATCCAGCGTGGTATTAGTCGGGGAAGTAGTTGTTTTCCGGTAGATATTTACCAGAACCTATGGTGTAGGTAGTTGGGAGAGATTAATATTTCGAAATTATTTTGGAATATTTATTTTCTTATACAAATATAGATTGTTGAAGACAACATGGATGAACTCCCCCAAAAAAAAAAACCGCTGAGGATATATATGAAAAAATCATATTGTGGGTTAAAAAAAACAATTTGAAACTCAACAAATCTGAAACTAACACAATATTGATTATCATACGTGGTCAAAAGGAATCAAATGTGATACTATATGAAAATAGTGAAAAATCAATTAGTCCTGTAAAAACCTTAAATACACTAGAAATTGTTCTAGATAAAAAATTAATATGGACTGAATATACTGATACATTATGTAATAAACTGAAAAGCTGCTATTCTATTAGATTCATATCAACAGCTCTAGTATACTCTTGTTAGGAATCACACTTTAAAAGGTAAGACCTCGTTAGCCCTTAGCTCGCACAAGTTTCGACTTCTGAGGGTTGTCGCTCTTAGGGGTGCGACAGCTGGTTAACGGAAAATACATATTTCAACATATTTTCAATTGGGGTATGAGTGCTTCTGTTAAAAGGATATTTCTCCTCCAGAAATATGCTGTTAGAATAATAGCTAAGCTAGGGTACCAAGATTCATGTAGAGATGCTTTTAAACAGGCAAAGATTCTTACGGTTACTTATATACTAGAGGCTAGTGCATACGTTTACAAAAATTAATCCAATTTTCAGTCCCCTCTTCAAAAACATAACCACAATACTCGTTCTAAAGATCTAATCTTACCAAACGCTCATACAACTTCTTTGTATGAAAAAAGCGTAGAGTACATTGGTTGTAAATTATACAATATGCTTCAAATAACTTTTAAGAATTCTCCGAATATTAATGTGTTTAAAAGTTAGCTGAAAAAAATGCTACTTCAAAGGACTTGTTACCCCATTCGAAAATTCACTAATCAACTAACATGAGATCTTCAACTTTAGCAAATTAGAATACTTGAGAAATTGTGCGTTGTTCATGTTATATTGACTTTTTTATAGTCTACAATTGTTTACGTTTATACTTCTACTACATATGGATGTTTATCAATACTTTTGGACTGTTCGTGTTATTGTGTTGTTTATATTATTTTGACTGACTTTTTTACAATACAGTTACATGTCACTTTTGAATTTTTTTTCTTTCAACTGCACTTTTCAACCAAAGGAATAAATATCATTATTATTATTATATTTACCTCTAACGAGAAATAATCATAGTTTTTATGAACGATGATGGCGAATATCGACAGCCTAGGATGGACACTGAAGAACGTCACTTCTGACCAAACGACAATCACTGAAAATATCCCAGAAAAAATTGCTAGCGCCTTTTGCGTGTAACAGTAGAGTAAGCACTTCCAGTACCATTCTGAAAATGAAAATAAAGACAAACCTAGTCTGCAGAAAGATCGACTTGCTCACCGACGGCAGACGTGTAAATGTATCTGGTGAACCAATTGCGCTCCCTTTCAAAACTTCTCTTGAATTTTCTCTCTCGAGATATTTGGTTTTTCAAAGTATCTTCCAGATCAAATATTTTTTGGACCATGATGTTCCACTGAGTTTCGGTTCTTTGCAGAACCTGCAGAGATTTGATGGTCTGCAGCAGAAAAAAATTATATTTTTTGAGAACTCTCATGGCATACTGTTCATAGTACAGTATTGTTAATAACATTATTATTAAATAACAAACATATTGTCTAGTGTAAGTTATTGAAAAAATGTTAAACTTCTCACTTGTTTATGCAATCTTATAAGGGCTTTTTCACTAGGCAAATCAGCAGGCGTATCTTCGGGAAGTTGCCTGCGGTTCATTCTATCCTTCAATTCTGCTGGTACTTTCTGTAAAATTGTCTCCAAGTACTGGTGCAGTGGATGTCCTGGTCTGACTGAGATTGAAACAGCCTGCAGAGACTATAAATCCAATTTGAGTGAAAAATACGCTTACAAAATCAAATGCGCTACCTCTAAAACATCGTCGACAGTTTCTTCCGCTTCGCATTTATCGGAACTCAATTTGGCAACTTTGAAATAGGACTGCGTCAATGTGAGGCTATGATTTGACTTGTTCCAATGCCTTCTGGGGACTTCTACTAAGGCGTATCCCAATAGGAGCACTAGCAAGAATAAACCCCAGGTATTACTAGCTGAGGAAGCAATCACTTTGAGATTTGACCTAAAATTAGAATGAATGCACGTTGTTACCATCATTGAGTAATGAGGGGCCACTAATAAACTATATTCATGGACAAAGCACTTCAAAAATATGCAAACTGCAGACAGGTGTTTATGGCTGATCAGTTGTCGTCAGTACGGTATAACCAAGTGCAAGGTTGGGCAATATTTCCTTGCAGGAAACAACACAAATGCGCAGTTTGTGGTTTCCATCGGATTGCTTTGGGTTAGTCACCTTATAAACAAGTTTGTATCAAATACGTAGCAAAAATAACAGGCCTCTACTGGTAATTTATGTACTTGGAAAATAAATTGTATTGAACCATATAGCTAATATCTTCCTTACTCACCAGTCCATGTCAATACCAGGTTTGAGTGCCAAATAAATCAGCAACACCCCACAAATTAGTAAATACGAACCATAATAAATGGCATTGTCAATCAATGCTGATTTCAACTTTCCCTTGACTGTGAAATCTCCAGCTTTGATATACGACTGCATCATTGGCATGACAAGCCTGGAACAAAAAATGTTGAAGCAATAATGAAAAAAAAAAAAAATTAAAAAATCACCATGTCAAAAACTGAGTACTCCAATATACAGTACGCCACAAGTTTGTGAAAACCTGTTCGGGTAAATTACTCCAAGGCGTTCCGCACGTTGCTGGCAAGTTGTCAGTTGAATTTGAGTTCCATACTGGAGAAGTAGAGTTTCCTTTTTTCTCATCATTGCATTGCCGATAGACAGTCTAAAACAAATTTGGAATATAATGAAAGAGTATACCACAAATACTTAATGGAAACTCACTGATATCACATCAAGTGGTAGTGCGAATATTATCAAAAAACTACAGTACCATGCTAGAAGTACAATTAATGTTACGAATATTCTATGTCGAAACCAGTTGCCATACCGATACAGCACCGTCGACGACAGGATAAACGAAAATAGAATTTTCGAAATGAGTGGTGCGTAACTCATTTTGCTATACTATATCTAGTTTAGAAATCCACAACGGATGTCTCTATTGATTTTTAGATTCTTTCAGCTGTTCTTGGGCTTTCTGAGCCTCTTGTTGCATTCTTTCTAATTTTTCTAACGTTAAACTCTTGAGAGGTATCAGACGAGGTTTGCACAGTAGGAGATCAGGCACATCTTCGATAATTATTTGTCCATGTTTCTTCAGAATAGGCTTAAAATTGGTGGTTTCCGAAGACATAATGAGTGGTCAGCAGATGTTCATTTTCTGGAAATATTTTTTTTCTTCGTTACATTAATATATTTAAAAAAATTAATATTGTTTAGAGATTGAAATTCTAGTTTTTTATTCGATTCAAAAATAATACATGTGACGTGTGTCAGTAACGTCACTGTAAGCCTGAATGTCATGTGTCTGTCATATTTCAAATTTGTTGGGAAAGAACAAGAACAACAAAAATTTATATTATTTTTCCAAAATTCACACTTTCAACTAGGAATTTACAGTTATAAATATAGGTTAGAACAATCGTCTGTAGACGATCTACACTTCGCAGGTTATACGAACCACCTCGGCCTGGGACCGCCGTGAATGAAAGAAGTTTTCATAATGTCACTTCTTTCAACAAGAGCATAACACATTAATTTATATAATTAGAAGTCTTTAACTAGAGAGATACCTTCATATAATTTTTATATAAATTTACGTTACGAATTTGAAACGTTTATTTCCAGAATTCACTTTCCCAAAATTTCATGTTAGAATATCTGAATTCGACTTAATTCCCGAACGATCCGGCAGTGCAGTGCTATGGCTTCTGACCTCTGGCAGATTATTGGGAAAACCCTTGGAGGTTACAATGTGGTTCTGTGGTCATTGACAGTGACAGTCTTGACAGTTTGACAGTCGAGTAGTGGGAGTATTATCTGTCATTCGGTAGATAAGTTTTCCAAATAATGGTTTTTTAACTTGTAGTATGTTATAATTCTGATTGAAAATGAGTGAATTGTTCAAGTCGGCTTTCGAATATTTTAGTGGTCCTGCAAATGGACAGAGTGACAATGAATTTGTTGGCCAAATTGTGGAAATTTCGAACGTAAAATTAAAAATAAAAAAAGTTTTAGCTGAAGGTACTTTTTACTCTATCGATTTTTTGAAAATTTTGCGATCGAATTTTGCTTTTCCAGGTGGCTTTGCCGTAGTTTTTGTTGCACAAGATGTAGCCACTGGAAAAGATTATGCTTTGAAGGTAACAATCGCTGTTAATATTGTAACAAATAGATGATTTTTTCTTTGTCAGAGGCTCTTAGCAGCAGATGAAGAGGCTAAAAACAACATCATTAGAGAAATCAACATACTCAAGAGAATTTCTGGGCATCCGAACATTATCCAGTATTTATCAGCTTCCTTTATAGATAAATCTCAAACTCAACATGGTCAATCAGAATTTTTATTAGTTACCGAACTCTGTCCAGGTAATGGGGCATGTACTTCTCAAGCTTGTTAACACTCCAAAAAATTGAACAGTAATTGCAATTTAGTGCAGGCATTCCAATATCTAAGGTAAACAATGCCTGGAGACTCACTAACCTGCTACCCTTTGAAAAAGTTTTGAATTGTTAGTTTTCAGTCAGATACAAGGCTATATCAAGAATAACAACACGCTGAAGAACTATCTATCTGGTTTTAGAAATCTATGAAATGGCTATTTAATTGAATTTATCTAAATCGAAGCTATAAATTGATGAAAATCAATAATATGCTTTTGAAACCATTGATATTGATAAACTTTTGCATAAAGTCATTATTATGGAATCATAGGACTGATTTTGAAATATATTTCAAAAATTACCTTATGGAACAAGGGTATGGTTTCCAGTATAAAGGTTTTTACAGGAATATAGTTCAGCTAGTAATATGGTGCTTTAATTCATATTCAGTTTAAAGCTATGTCTCTATATGGGTGATTATTAGTTCAAAAAAAAACATGTGGGGTACCACAAATTCAATTATATATTTGTTGTTATTATTGTTGGAAAAATAATCTGCAATGAATTTTATGTTTTATGTATGTTTCGTGGATTTTTAGGAGGATCTTTAGTTGATATTTTAGAAGCACGTTCAAATGCATTTGATGCGGAAACCGTCACAAGAATTTTCTACCAAACTTGTAGGGCAGTTGCTCACTTGCACTCTCAAGTACCCCCCATAGTGCACCGAGATTTGAAGATAGAGAATCTGTTGATCAGCAGTGAAAATACAATAAAGTTGTGTGACTTTGGATCCGCCACTACAGAGATATTTCGGCCTGATTTAACGTGGTCCGCCAATCAACATAACTGCCTCGAGGAAAACGTATTCAACGTCTGTTCGATTGCTAGCGCCCTGGAGTTCATTTTTCCCTGTTTCAGATTGCCAAGTTTACAACGCCAATGTATAAGGCCCCAGAAATGGTCGATACTTGGAATAACTACTATGTGGGGACTCCCGTGGATATTTGGGCTCTGGGTTGTATCTTGTATATTCTCTGCTATATGAAACATCCGTTTGAAGACAGCGCCAAGCTGAGAATATTGAATGCCAACTACACTATTCCGCCAGACCTCCGATATTCATGTTTTCAGGATATAATCAGTAAGTCAGTCGCAATTTGCTAAAATGATATGTAATATATTCTTATTATATTTAACTAGAGTGAAGGAAAGCTTACTGGTATAGTTCTTTTTCATTAATGTGGTTTCTAGGAGGGTGCTTTCAAGCTAATCCCGATCAGAGATTGACAATATCTGGAGTACTAGAAAGGATCGCAGCTGTGGCTGAATCGAATGGCTACAATCTCAGAGCCCCTCTGATTTTGTCTACCCCGCAACAAAAAATCGGTAAGACCGAATCAAATCTCTTGGATGGCAACTACAACAATGAGGTGAAAGCACCACCACCAAGGCCTGCACCACCAACAAATGAGCTTCCTAGGCCTCCTCAAGTGGTAAGTTTTCAAGTGAGCGATCTTTGTCAAATACCTGAATAAAAAAAACTACTTCCGTGGCTGAAACCTCGATTAATTTTGAGTAACATTTCTCAAAATCGTTAATTTATATCTTCCAAAGTTTTTTTTTTTATAATTCGATGTTCATATAAAAGTAGTTGTTGGAGTTGAGGAGATTTTCTTTTCAGAATCAGCCACCACAGAGACCGGCTCCGCCACCCCAAAGACCTCCGGTCGTACCAACCCAACAGAGACCCCCGGATAACAAACAATCTGGCCTGTTTTCCTCACTCAGAGGTGGCGCCGGAAGTTTTCTGAAGAACCTCAAAGACACTAGCACCAAAGTCATGGCTTCGATGCAACAGTAAGTAGACGACCTTCTACCTCGTTGTACAATTTCTAAAGAACACATATAGTTCAAAGGTCAGCTTGAATTATAACGTTTTATGAATTATTTTCTTTATATTTTCCAGGAGTATGGCCCGCACGGACTTGGACATAAACTACATCACTTCCAGGATAATAGTTATGCCGTATCCTTCCGAAGGATTCGAGTCGACCTACAAAACGAACCACATAGAGGACGTAAGACTGTTTTTGGATTCCAGGCATCCGAACTTCAAATACTCTGTGTACAACTTGTCACACAAACCGTATCATTCAAAGTTTGGGCAAGCCAGGATCGTAGATTGTTCTTTTGCGTATCCCGAGCACTTCAAAGCGCCCCTGCTGAATTCGCTGTATCAGCTGTGCGAGGATATTTATCAAAACTTGGCAGGAGACAGCAGGAATGCTGTGGTCATACATTGCACGGTAAGTGTGGTAACCTCCAATGTCTATTTCATCATATACATATATAAACGGATCATTAAACATTAATGTCCTCATAAATGTTATTTGACATTCCAGGATGGCAAAGCGACATCTGCAACCCTAGTGTGCGGCCTGCTGATTTATGCAGGCCTTTTTGAAGTTCCCGAGGACGCTCTTCAAATGTTTGCTGTTAAAAGATGCCCTCCCAACATGAGGCCTTCAGAGCTTAGGTATCTCTATTACTTAGCGGACATTGTTAGAAATCCACCTCTCTACCCACATTATCAGCCTGTAACGCTGGTTTCTTTACAAATGCAACCTGTGCCATTATTCACCAAAATTCGGTAAGATACAGTATATTCCTGGTATATTTCAACGTGATTTAAGTGTTTGTTTGTTTCATTTATTGCTGAATATAAAAATTGAAGTTTCATGAATCTTTCGGGTCCCCAGTTATTGAAAACTTTAATTATTTCATCCTTTAGAGATGGTTGTCGGCCTTATGTGGAAGTTTTTATTGAGAATCGGTGCATCCTCTCCACTATACAAGACTATGAAAGAATGAGACTGTTCAACATTGCCGAGGGAAAGGTATTATTGTTATAAACAACAATGGACAACTGGTAAGTTAAGCTGTATATATTTTTTTTTAGTGTTTGCTCCCGATGAATGCCACTGTGTGTGGCGATGTTTGCATTGTAGTCTACCATGCGAGAAATGTACTTGGAGGAGTTATGACTCAAGGCAAAGCTACTGGCATCAAAATATGCCAGATTCAGTTCCATACTGGATACATTTCAGAAGAAGAAACTTGTCTAAGGTTCATTAAGTAAGTTTTTCCCTTGGGCGTATTGCCCCGGTAGCTGAGGCCAAAAGGTTTCTTCTTCGTTATTTTTTTGGGCTCAGCTTCGAGGTCTTCTCACCAGTTCCAGTGTTATGGCATAATAAATTTCCCCTTTCAGATCTGAGTTAGACGAGTTGGCGGAAGGTAATGACCATTACCAGGAAAAGTTCACCGTTTCCGTGAATGTTTTCGTAATGGATGTGGAACGAAAACCTTCCCAACCGGCTCCTTGGCAAACCGATCAAACGAATCGTGTTGTAGACACGATGTTTACTTCCCAGCTTGAGAAGGATGAAACTGTAGATAATTTTGGTAAGTCACTAATTAACAATATGAAAAATATATAAGGCATTTACTTAGTAACCTCAAAGAAGCAATATACTGGCTGATTTATTATTTATACAAATTCTCAGTCAGCAGACCTTCGAAAAACCTTCCTAGTCAACAACAGAAGCCTCCAGAGAGACCAAGCCGTCCAAGTAGGCCAGTTCCACCTGTTCATTTGGCTATGGAAGCAAAGGAATCTGACAGCGGATCTGATACGGAGCAAATTGTAAGCAAAACTTTTCATTTACAATTACTTTTCCATTACATTGGAAGTTCTTAAAAGGTTTCCATTCTGACTAGACTAGATTCTTTCAACGGATTCATTAAAACTCGCCCGTTATCCACAGCTTCCAGATGTAATAGAGCCTCCCAAAGAAGCCTTCGATCTCCTCAATCTCAACTCGTTACCGACGATGGAACGTGAAGTCCCGAAAGTATCCCCCGGTTCGAATTTCGATCTTCTCAGCGGCCTCGGAGCAGACTCCAACGGGGACGATTTTGACGCTTTCTCTTCCGCCCCGCCCCAACAGCAGAAGCCCCAGCCTCAGGATATGTTCGACCCGTTCGGTTCTCTGGGGGGAGGCGACGGAAATAATGTATTGGGTGGGTGGAGCAATTTCAGTGCTGCCCCTGCGCAGAATAACGTTCAAGAACAGAAGAAGCCGGAGGATCCATTTGCAGGATTTGGTAATAATAATGTTTCAAATAATGTGAACCTTCTTGGCGGAGCTAACTTTGTTTTTTGGCCACGGTCCATGGACCAACTCGGGCACAGAGACCGTTACCTCATTGCCTTCGATGATGTCTACCGCAGTGGTAGACGAAATCGGCAGACCACGGCCAAAAAACCCCACACATGTCACCATATATTCACTGTAAATCATCAGTGACGAATAAATATTATAAATCATAACAAATGTCTCTCCTGCAGGTAACTTAGGCGGGGGCCTCAACTTCGGGCCGAAACCGTCGCACACCCCCGCGTCCACCACTCCGAAAAGTGGCGGACAGACGCCCAACAGAGGACCTCCGACCACTCCTCAACACTTGGGCGGCTCGAACGCAGCATCTCCCAAACATCAGGCCAAGTCCCCTGTCACTAATCCAGACTACAGCCGATCGCACTTCGAACCGCCAGCGAACAAGAATCAGAGCCAGCAGAACGACTCGGCGAAAACTATACCGAAAAGCGACGATGTTTTTGGGGACCTGCTCGGCTCGCAGGGATATACTTTCACTGGTAAGAAGGACAATACGCCGAGGACTATTAATGCTATGAGGAAGGACGAGATGGCTACTTATATGGACCCGGAGAAGATGAAAGTTATGGAGTGGGTGAGTGAATGATGTCAAATAAATTCACTTTGTTTAGATTCTAGCCTGAATAGATGTTATAGTGAAGAAAGTATGCCAAAGTGGTTGAAGGCATCTCATTATTTCGTCGGGTACCGCAAGGCATCTGAGCAAACATAGGATGAGCTCGTGCAATGCTTTGCGGTAATCGATACAGACCATTGAAAGGTTACGCTTATTATTATTAAGTGCATCCATACTCTCTCGACTAGTATCTCTTTTGTTTCACAGACGGAAGGGAAGAAGAGCAATATTCGTGCTCTCCTCTGTTCAATGCATACTATTTTGTGGGATGGAGCAAAGTGGAATAAATGTGAGATGCATCAACTCGTTTCCGCTTCCGATGTTAAAAAAGCTTACAGGAGAGCTTGCTTGGCTGTTCACCCTGACAAAGTAAGCATAATTTTTTTCATTGCAGTTTAGATTCTATAACCTCTTATAACTGTCAAATAATTTAGTGCAAAACACAGAGATGGCAGCACTTGTAGTTCGGCAAAAAATGAATATTCCGTTCTTTAATTCGACTGTCTTAATTGTGGATCTTTCGTTGTATTTTCAGCAAGCTGGCACAGACAATGAGAGTTTAGCAAAGCTGATATTCATGGAATTGAACAACGCTTGGAGCGATTTTGAAAACGACTCTACGCAGCAGAACATGTTTTCTAGTTAACTTCCCCAACGATTCTTGTGCAATTTGTGATCATTCCGTTATTTTATAATTTACTCATTAAAATTTATGTTTTATTTATTGTAGGCTTAGGTATTTTAAGCAAATTGAGTATTTTCACAGTATCTTTTTTTGAGGGGTAAACCGAAAAATTTGTTATCGAAAGCAATTCAGATTCAGGCAAAATACCATCGACCATGTTGTCGATGTGGAATTGTTAAAATTAGAAGAGTTTTGATATCTGTTTTGTTATGTAGGTTTTTATGTTTATAATATATATTCTATTTTTATAATGTGACTGTGTTCTTATGTTTTAGGTATTTGAAATTGTATTTATTTCTAGCTAATTTTTCTCTAGAAACTAAAACCTGAGAATCTTGCAATGTTTAGAATAAACCTTTATGTCTCCTGCTCTGTTCTTACCTCCTTAATTCGAGTAATTTCTCACGTTCCTTGACGTAAATCAAATATTTTCCAAAATTATATAAAGATTTCATCCCAGTACTTTGTCAAAACAATTTCTAATGAGAAAAAAAATCAAATAAATACAAGTTTGCACCATTATATAACCTCAAAGGAAGGTCGATAGATGTCGTCCTTTGCGAAAGTCGTTAGCTGGTAATTTGTATCATATTGATGAAACCTTTGTATGGTTAGTTAGTCTATATACATAGATGAAACCTAGCAATTGAAGAAATGCAGTATTTTTCAAATTGTGCATTATTTATATAAATAGCCATATATTCGAGTAGTATAATCGTATAATTCAATATTTTTATATGTCTTGGCAAAAAAATAGATATAGCTATTTGCTCTTCAATTCGTAGCAATAACAACATATTTCCTTTTTTTTTGTGAAAAGTAAATACAACATTTTCAAAAAGACAAATTCACAAAATTTCTGATTGATTGCTTCTACCAATAGAAATGTGCTAACGCTTCGAACGAACCAATCCATCGAATCAGTGGGGATCAATCGGTGAATTTAGGAACTCGACTAAAACAAAAAAAACGACAACTGAATTTATGCGCTCTAGTTCAAATAGACACTAGTGATATGTCAAATCCGGTGTTGCGGAGATTGCTACAAACGAACTAACTTTGTTAGATCGTCACAGAACACTCTTTCTTTTCTATGACATCGAAACCATGTTTTCTCCAGGGATATATTTTTGTCTATGAATGACTTGGTGTTCCATGTCATCGGGAGACTTTATTTATACTTAACCTCATTATTTAAACAAATTAGTTCATGAAATGGCTAGCAGTACTTCTGCAGTTCTAGATGTAGTCGTTGAAAGTAAAGAAATATATTCTTTTATAAAAGACAAAGATTTGGATCCACCTAGCGTTTTGAGCGATTCAACCTATGATAACTCTTTAGTAAGTTTTTCCTAATCCTCCCTATCAGTCAAATTTAAATATTTTATTTATGATTCAAGGTGCAATCTCCCAGCATAGAAAGCTTTTCCACAATATACGACATAGAAAACCTCTCGGAGTTAAATATGGACGAGAATTCGGATCTTTGTGTGAAAATTGATAATCCTGAAAAATATTTAGAAACTTTAGAAACCTACATCACCTTTAGAATCACAACAAAAGTAGCCAGGATAGAGTTTACAGATAACGAATATGTTGTACGTAGACGATACAATGATTTCCTTTGGTTGAGACAGAAGTTGGTAGAATGCCATCCTTTTTGTATAGTGCCCGTGAGTAAAAATACACATTTTATGCGACCTATGACCAGTGTTAGAGTTATTGGTTTTATTTCAGCCCCTGCCAGGAAAACATTCTTTAATGGGACAGCTTGATAGGTATTCTAAAGACTTTATACTCCTGAGAATGAAGGCCTTGAATGTGTTCATCTCGAGAGTAACTTCTCACCCAATCCTGAGCTGTAATGAGCACTTAAAACTGTTTTTAACATTGAAGCAGGCTGTAAGTTGAAATTATTTAAATAATAGAAACCAGTTTGTGAGTCCCATGACATACTAAAGATTTTTATAACATGATAATTGGCATTATACTGTACCCTGACAAGATTCCTTGAATTACCTGAAAAGTATAAACGTCACACACACTTTTACCTTGAAAAAGAACATCATAGAACTAAAAAAAAGTATGAAAGACATGAAAAGCAAAAAAATACCTGGAGTGGATGATATTTCACTAAGAATATATGAAAGTTTACCTGACACTGCTCTAAAGCACTCGCTTCCGTTGAACGTTCAGTGGCTATTTCTTTTCTTTACAGGATTTCACCCTACACAGGAGACAGAGACACCCTGTAGAACAAAAAGTGAGAACACTGAGTCACTCCAGTTCATCTCATTCAGCTTTGAAGAGTCGCCATATTGAGTTTGACAAAACCAAAGTGTATTTGACGACACTCTCAGAAAAACTGACATCTATTGAGAAAATATCTAGTCGAATCAACAAAGAGCGTTCTGAATACATCACGGAGCTGAACAGTTATCACCCAATCTTCACGACGTGGGCAATGGCCGAAACAGATCTGTCCGAAACTCTCAGGAACATCGGCAGTGCCATGGAGAGGAGCTCTGCTGCCCAAAATGCCCTAGTACAAAGTTATAATAATACTGTTGGTAACCCGGTGAAAGATTTTTTAGCTTATATTGACGTCGTGCAAGAAACCATAAGGAAAAGGGAGTCTTACCAATATGCCTACGAGGTATCCATGGATGAGTTGAATAAACAACATTCAGAGAAAGATAAGGTATTTTATTCTGTGTTGAATCTGGTTGGAAGAGACTTAGAAAATGGTTGAATGTATTGAAACTAATGATCATTTGTTAGTAGTTCAAATGACCCCTTTCATTATATGGTTTTCTGGTGAACTCTCAGAGTTATTATCTGTAATTATTATTTTATTATCAAATTACTTATATAACATAGGATAAAACGTTGGGAGATTTAAATGAAATGCTTTATTCAAATAGAGTATATCCTAGGTGGTCTCTTAAATGGTTTAATAAATCTTTTAAACAGAATAAGACCGGTAGAAGACTTTACATTTTCAGGTACTGTTATACTTAATAAATCCTTTTAAAATTAATATTATTATTTATTCTTATTTACATAAGAATTGTTTCTTATACTGGTGGATTTGATTATTAAAAATTACAAATTTGTCAAAATATGAAGGTAGAAGGTTGTGCAACATTTTGAAAATATATATCATTGTTAAATATGTACACCTACTTTCTATAGGTAACCATTCTAGAGTATTTAACATTAAAGATATAGGGGTGCTCCTGTCACATTTCAAAATAATCCCCATTGCGTGATTCTGTAGTTTTTGCGGTGTTCTTATTTGATTCAAATGAGTTGTGTATAGAAGAGTGGGGCAATATTCGAAATGTGGTTGTGGTCTTATATACTGTTATTCGTGATTGCATATGACATACTTTTCCACTCGACTAATTTTTTTGTCTTTTTTCAGCTTGTCGCCATATCTCAGAATCCGTCCCAATCTGCAGCTGGTTTTTCTTTGTGGAAACAATCAAGCTGTGACGACAAGTTGGAAAAGCTTGGCACTTCCATTCCACATTTAATAAAAAAGGTGGAATCGAATCAGGACAGTCTCGAATGCGCAAACGAATCGTTACGCAGCGACCTGCAACGATGGCAGCTGGAAAAGCAGCAGTGCTTGAAAAAAATATTGCTAGATTTCGTAAATAAACAAATAAATTTCTACCAAGCGACTGTTAACGCTTGGGAGTATGTTACAAACGAGTTGAATCAGCAAAGTGCTGCAGTTCGGACCAATCTCAAGTAATTATTTTCGCTTTGCCATCATTTTATTACCTTATCAACTTGATATTCGTTTTCCTATTGATTATTCATGTACAGGGTGGTATTCTGCTAAGGAAACATTTTTTGTGTTCATATTCAATAGCTGACGATTCAAGCTGATATACTTCATGAACTTAGCTACTGTTCACATTTAAACAAACAAGACAGTTTAGAAAGAAATATTTAAAAGCTAACTTTATTATTAAACAAAGTACCTTCTATCTTTGAACGAAGTTAGGGCAGACTTATTACATTCATATGTGAAACAAAATAGAATGTGATCTAATAAGTTGGAGTGAAAAACGATCATTCTAAAATGTATGGCAACAATTTCACAGAATGTGAGCAAATGGAGAAAAATTGACACAGATAACTTTTAAAAAATGGTGTACGTTTGCATAAAAAACAGTTTTCTAAACTGTGTCGAAAAAGTTAGATCCATACTTCTAACAAATAGATAAAAATAATCCATGATGTCGCAATTGTAACAAAAAAAATCGAATTGAAAAAAGAAGAGATTAGTTTTTTTTTTGAAAGAAATTTTTTGGTTTTCTACTTGATATTCCTTGAACAAAATGTGTGGGAAACTTGATATTCAAAAAACACACTTGCGTTTCTCTATACAATATCATCTTTTCATAAAACATTGCTGTCAACAACGGTTACGAGGTGGATATTACAGACTCAAGTCTTTCTCGAAAATTGTAGAAACAAGCTCTGAACCAGGTCTATCCAGTTTTAAAGAATGATGCTAAACATTATGTAACTCTAACTTATTACTAATAATATCGCTCGTTTTTTAAAAGGCAAAGAATTGGACGTAGGCTACAAAACAAATAATGATTTGAGCGAGTTCATAAAAAAAATAAAGACAAAACTTCAGTGTCTGATAGATTGGGAGTATACAAGTTGACTTGTGGTTCTTGTCCAAAATTTTATATCGGACACACCGGAAGATTTTTTTTTCAAAACAGTAAAATACCCACCTCAGTTGTAGACAAAACTTCTGACGCAAAAACTTGCAGATAGTAGTCGACAAACCTGAAAAATACATTGAATACAGTTCAAACTCAAAATTCCAACCAAAGTCAGATTTCTGACCATAAAGTTACTGTTCCTGAAAATCTACTCTAATTTGTAAAGGTTAATAGGAACATATTTTTAATGTATATTAATTGTTTGTTTGTAGGCAAGTATCTGAATTTGCTTCAGTTATTGTTATTTTTAAACTCAGATTTTAATGTTGTTACTATTATTATTAGTTTTATTGTTCAATTGGAATAATACTCTGTACATTTTTTGCAATATTTATCATTGGGCTTACCTGAAATGTCTTTCTTATAAAGTGACAATGTGTGTACCGCATGTAAGAAGCCAAAGTAGGGTTAAAACCCGGCTGTTGCCGTTTGTCAAGAAGCTAGGTTATAGTTGCTTCGAAAGTCATTTCAAGGAAGCCTTGAATACATTTATTTATACTCGTTTATACTTATAGATAGATCTCCTGACATTCCTTAAGTTTTGTTACGTTTTGTTTTGACTATATTTTATTTACATGTTACAAGTTTAGTCACTGCCTTGTCTTGTGGATGTGGGGTTAGAGAAAAAACATTTCCCACTGAAAATCTATTTTTGGAACGCACACACAGTAACTAGTGTAATTGATTTTAACGGCTGTGGAGAACAGTCGAAACACCGTAGATAGATAAGTATGGGGCGCAATCTGAAGTATTTCCATTTAGCAATATTTATAGTTATGGCTCTGCCAAAGACCTCACTTTGGAGTTGGCACACTGAAGGAGAATATTAATGTATCGGGTTTTAAATACTTGGAATGCTCGTTATTGTACTTAAAATTCTAAGGATTGACCATGTATTCATTGCCATCATTACTAAAATTATAAAGCAAGACGATAATAGGCTGTTTCATTCAATCAACCCTAAAATTAAAAAAGAAACTCACAAATGCATTTGAGTGCCTCGGTAACAGAAGGGGCTATGCCACCAAATCAACTTTTTCAGAAAATAAAGTTTTCATTGGACCAAGTCAAACATACACTAAAATAAATTATTCACTTTGAAAATAGCACACTTCCAAGGAGTTTGTATTATGGTTCACAGGTAGCAGCAGGATCCAGAACTATTAAAACCAAATAAACAATTTATGTAGCATAGCCCTTCTCTTACTCGGGCACTCGTTGGGTTCCATTTAAAAAAGAAATTGAATTAGCAAAACAAATTAATTTTCGATCTTGAATGACATCCCCAATAATAAGATATGATATATATATGTAGTACTGGTATGTTTTCGTACAAATATTTTGAATATGGAGGGTATAAGTTTTTTACCCATCTTGTCATTGATTTGTTTTATTCCTCTTTGTTAAGATTAGTTCGTTTGTGTGAGGGTATCCATCGGCGAGGCCATCAGAGGGCGCTGGAGGGCAAGAAGTAGACCACAGTTCCACATTCAGACAGCTATTATGAAATGGATGTTTGTTTTTAGCTTGTTCAAGGAATTTTCAGTTCGTTTTGGGCGAACCCACCAAAAATATCACTTGTTTTTTAAAAAAGGAATGCTGAAACGTGGCTTACAGCTCAAATAATTTAAGCAATGTAGACAAAACTCCAGTGTCGGATGGATCGGGAGTATACAAGTTGTTGACTTATGGCCCTTGGCCAAATGGGGAGAATTTTTTCCCAAAGAATTGAGAATCATAAAACTAGTTTCTTGAATGGAAATATCAATTCCAGATTTTCAAATTTTTTTAGCAGAAAGACATCAGTTCAATCATGACTATGAAGTGTTACATTCTGAAGAGAAAAGTTTGAAACAATCTTTTAGAATGTTAAGTAGGTTCGAGAATTCTGGTCATTTACTTGATTATCAAATAGAATTGAATAACTCCCCATTACTGAATATTTTTGCAAATGTGGAAACTTGTAATTAACTGTTACATAAGCTCAGGTAATTTCATTCATTACACGTTTATTCAAATGAGGCTGTACACTTTCTCTTCTTTTCTTATGTTGATGTTAATCGATGTATTCTCAAACTCAGGTACGCATTTTTAACATTAATTGAGTAGGTAAAACTCAGGTACCTCAAATTGTAAAATATATATGAAGCATAGAATATATAGATTTCAGTTAGTATAAATACGCTTGAAGAAGCTATTGTATACCGAAACAAGTGTTGCGTTGTTACCGTTTCCATATCGCCTTTGATAAAGTCTACCGCAGTAGTAGACGAAACGCCAGGCATGAAACTCTGCAGATTACGGTCGAAAAACCCGGAAAAGACACTTCGCGAGTTTCTTACTAAACACAACACGTGTTTTATAAACTGTTCAGTGAAATTTTTACAAGTGCTCAATTCGAAGAGTTCAAAAGGGTTAAAAGAAACAAAATTCCCAGGCAAACCTATTATTTCTCAAAAGTACACACATTACTTACAACATTAAAAGTAGGTTGAACAACTGTAGTATACAGTATTGGACATAAAGTAGGATTTAAAAAAATCCCAATAGTTCAATAAACAACATATTTTTCTAGGTATATTCTCTACATTAATAAAAATTGTGCTAAATAAATTAACAATGTAAAAGTACATATCAGAAGATGGCGCGTTTATCCCGGTTTTTGGCTCTGGACAAAGTCCTGGCTTTGGAGTTGGCTGTATTTACCATACGCTGAAAGTAAAGAAAAATGACTTGGGTCTTGAGATGCGATAATTCCTAACGAGCAACTCTTACCTTTGTACGCCTGTTCATTTGAAAATTAAAATGAGTCACTAAGTCGTTGCTGACTGGTTCATCAATAATTTCGAAAATGTCTCTTAAAAACTCGTTCTCCGCAAGGTGCAAGTTGATGCTCGGCCCCAAAATATTGCACAGTGACTCGTACTGTTTCCGTTTCGCCCAGGAACCAATGAGAACCATTTCTCTCTCGAACCTCACTTGCAGCTCAGGTACTGTGTCGCTCTGAAATTAAATAAGTTTATCAAACCCCTCTGACTTTACGCCAACGAGCCACCCTTACCTCGATGAACTTTAGAATATCCCTGAAAGAAGCCTTTTGCAGTTTTCTGTCCTTCTTGGCTCTGTACTTGTGAGAATCCGTTGCCAACTGTTTCAGTGTTACCAACACGTCCACAGCAAAATCTTCCTCGAAATTTTCGCTTTCCTCTCTGCCCAGTTCGAATATGATGGCCAAGGCTTCCCCGGCCGCCATTCTCACGTCCAGATGCAGAGATTTTAGTAGTTCGGATAATTTTTCCAGAGACCTACAAGGAAATTGTGTCGCTCAACCGGCCTTGGATACAAATGAAGATTCATGAACTTACGGGAGAGTTTTCGAATTGTTGATCATTTTTTCTATGTTGCCGGGCGACAGCAGGGTGAAGAGCAGACTCCAAGCGCTAATGGCAGCTGCGTGGAGGGTACCAGTTTCGGCGGTGACGTTTGGCATGGTTCCGTCACCTTTTAAGTAACTCGCAGAGTAGATCAGTTCCAACTGGTGCATGATGAACAGGGCGTCCATTACGTCGGCCATAGCTAGGAAGGTGATTTGGCCTAGAGCTGTGCAACACTGAAGAAAAACAAAGCGGACTCAGTAAATACTACAAGGACTTTGAAAGCAAGCCTTACCATTGCTCGAACTGCCGGAGCTGCGGAATTATCACAGATTGTAGTGAGCAGCACGGACTTGAGTAACTTGTAGATTTCTTCGCTGGCATCTTCGCCACCCAACTGCACGGTCATGATGGTGGCCAGTTCGGCTGCGGCCGTTTTTTCGGGGCCACCTCCTTTCTTCAGACTGCGCTCGACACCATCACAAATCGTGAAATACCTGAAACGCATTTCGCTAAAATTTCAACAAAAAACATAAATGTTTGCAAATCCTCACCTTTCTCTGATAAATGCTGGCATACTTTTCTTAATGAAAGCTTTAGTAAGGGATTGGAAGCAGTTCGTTCTGCCCTGAGAGGATTTCTGTGTGAGACCATCGATGAGTTCGAGTAGTTTCTCTTCTAGTTGTTCTTGGGCTAGAAAGTCGGTTTCTTCACCGTCTTCAGCGCTTTTGCCCTCTGAGATATTACTAATGACGCTGGCATTGTCGTTGATAGACTCGTCGTCAGACTGTCTGCCGGAATATTCACGTCGACGTTCTAAATTATAAATATTATTACTATCATGTTTATGATACACACAAGTGACGTTGACAAATACATGTACACGTGCATTCGACCTCGGAGGAATATAACTACTTGAGATTCATGATCTAAGGTAATTTTAAAATTCCCTCCTCAATTATATTCACAATTTTTCATCATTTGGAATATACAAGGATCACAGTCTAATATGATCAATTTAGACTAGACAAACTCACCCTTTATTAATCTCTCAAGTGTTAAAAATTAAATATACAATCTGATACAATTTTCAAATATTTATTCATCTTCAAGTGATAAATTTAGACTAAACGTGCATACCGTCTATACACGCGTCAATGATCTAAATTTACTTGTTGATAATAGTCCAAAAAAATAGGTACTACAAACAATGGCTCACAATTATCATGAGAAAAGCGACGTTGCCAGAGTTATAAATAGTAAAAACATTCAAAGCTTTTTTTGTAGAATTTTGTGTCAACTTCATGTTGATATCTCTTTTGTTTCTGAGGTTAGAATATTTTCTATAATTGCAAGGGCAATACAGACAACTTAATATTATAATTGACCTTTCTGGAGATTTTCACCTTCAATAATCTGAAAAAAAATTAAAACTGTATACAAATGTATAATATTAACGTTTTGTTGGCCAAAATCTGAATTGTCTTCAGAATTGAAAAAACAGTATAGCTTGCAGTTTTTCTCTTTGATTCATTTTATTTTCTAACTTTTTTGACATATATCAAAAGAACTTTTTGAATGGAACGAATTGAAAAAGAAAAGGAAAACTGCAAATTATATTTGATGTTTTCAATTTTGAAGACACACCCAGATTTCGGTTTCCAAAATATTGAGATAAATATCTATATAGTTACTTTTGTTATCAGTTTAAAGTTCTCTACTACAATTTTAATTTTTTGTAGATTGCGGAAAGAGAAAATCCCCAGGAAGGTCAATCTGTTTAAAAAAAATCTTTAAAATCTGTTTTTCCGTTAACCAGCTGTCGCACCCTCACGAATAACCCTCAAAAGTCGAAACTTGTGCGAGGTAAGGATTAACGAGGTCTTACCTTTTAACGTGTCAATAAAAAGCACAAAAAATTACTATTCGATAACTGAATATTATTTTGAGTCAAATAATTCCAAGCTAACCATGGGTCTGCTTTGCCAAATATGAAAGTTAGGATTTGTTTTGAGGACTGCAAAACTACAATATAATAATATAATAATGGTGAGAAAAACAAGTTGAAAACTAATGATAACCTCTTTGAATTTGACACTAACTTTTCATTAGAAATCAAGATCTTGCAGTTAATTTGGCAACGTCACTTATGCAAGTAATTTGACATTGACATTTGACTAAAATTAAAGTTGAAAAAAGTATATTAATGTGTGTGCTGTAATCACAAACATGATCATTATTTTCCTAGAATTTTATATGTATATGTAGGATTTGTAAGTAATTCCAAATTATGCTGAATTTGTCACTTCTCTTGCACTAATTTTGTAACCCCCCCATGATGTGCGTTCACAAAAAATCGTTAATCTTATTGCAATTACTATGAATCATGTGATTTCCATCTACAGACTTGCTGAAAATGTATTCCATATGGTGTCCAGAAAGAAAATCGATAAAAAACTGTTTTAGTGTTATGAACCCACACACAAAGAGTCAACAATTTCCGTAAGCCTCGAGTTTTATTGAATTGTGAATTTTCTAGATTTATTAGTATTTGAATCTATCACTTCTTTTTCAAATTAGTGTTAAACGTATGTATGGTGGGTTGAATTCAATATGGAGAGACAATTGATGACCTTGTAATCACTGTTGATATTTTGAAGAAATCAGCCTTTCATAAAGAAAACTATCCAGATTTCATATAATTGGAAATTGGTTTTGATAGCAAGTCTAAGCGACCTCTGGAAATGAGATCTAATAAAGGTTATTGTTGTGACGCTCCTCTAGATCTGGAAATAGCAGAAAGAAAACACACATCATTTTTTCCCCAGATTCAATGGGTTTCTGTTATGTGCGACTGCCTAATGTTAAAATTAGAATTTTCTAGAAAATCAGTAGTGAAAACCAAGAAGCCTAAAGGTTTTATTTTTGCTTCAAAATATTTTGATTGTTAACGACTGCTATCACTGACTGCCAGTACTTTGTCCACTAATTCCGTGAATAACTATCGGGTTAGTAAAATAAGTAACTACAAAAAAATTGTTCAAGTGGCAAAAGAAATATATTTGTATTTTCTTTTACTATAGATAAAATATTTCAGGAATGTTTGCAAGTTTGCTAATATTGTGAAAGCACTGGTAACTGGCATCTACCTGATAAACCACAAAGTGGAAAGGCCAACATTCCTTTGATATCCCCTATAATTAACATTATTTTCAGTTAAATACGGATTTTCCATATGCCACAACAAAAAGCCTTGGACATTTGACGTAAGAAATTGATACATCAAACACACAACCTTACGCAACATACACCTAAGGCCTAATTTCGCATGTCGGCAATTTCCACACTTACCAGACCTTCCATTTCGATTTCCTCTCGGCATGGTCACAGAAATTAAATCAACTTTTCTTAAATTCACTAAATAAAACAACTAATTTAGCACTTGATCAAGACGGTAAACTGTTTCTTAAAGTATTTTCTACACTTACACTCGGCACTTGACATTCGATTTGATAAAATACGTTTAGAGAACTCAATAACATGTTTTCAGTTGAACAGGAGGTGATCAACTTGGGTTCAACTGTCAAAAGTGGGCTTTAAATAGGTCCAAACCAAACATACGTTTGCGCAGAATGGTGCAATCGTATGAAAATATGTGACGCATAAGGTTTGTTTCGTGTTTTCCACGGTTTGAACCAAGTACTAATACAATGAAAGGATTGCTCATTCTCTCAGATTCCCTTTTCCAATTTTGAAAAGTAAATATGTTATGACATCAAAAATGTTTTGACCATTAAGTATGCATTTTAATGAACTAAATAGAGTTTGATCTTCCTCTTGAAGATGATCACTTGGTGATCGAAACACGTGTCGAGGTGTTAAAATAGCGGTTTGGTGTTGGGAAAAATCTCCATTGATATTCATTATTACACCAAAGGTTCCAAACAGTGCATCACAAGTATATAGCATAGTTATTCTCCTGATGACACTAATCTGATTGGTGAAATGAGAGTCCAGAAGAGTGTTTCGGTATGTGCCTAGTGTTTGTTTTGAATTTATACTGTACTAGAAGTTCCAGTTCCATCTTTCAAAAATGATTGTGGAATATGTCATACATTGTAAATCAGAAATTTTGCCATTGTATAAAAAACTATTCATAAATAAAAACTGTTTTCCTGATTTCAAATTAAAATAGAGAGAAATGTGAACTGATTCAAATATCACAAAAAATATTTTCTGGTTTGTTTGAAATGGATAAACTTAAAAACTGCCTACCCGAGTTTATAGAAAGTTTCGTTATTAGCGAGTAGTATGAGCTTTAGTTCAATTATCAAAAAGTTAGGTTTCCTATTGAAATTATTGCAAAATTGTAATTCCACATATCACAAATTTGCTTAAAAATCAGTTATATGACATGCGCACCGAAAGTCGTTTATCATATAGCTTGGAAAAAGTTTACTCATCACAACCAAGATATTAGATTTGAAAACAATACTTTATCACTGTTAATACGTTGCACACTGTAGTGAATTAAAATAGAATTGAGCAATTCTTACATTATTGAAATTAGGTAACCACAAGGACATTTTTCAGAACGGTAATGTGACTGTGAATGTGAAACCAAAAAAACGAAGAAGAATATTTAATTTTTTAACATTCATGGATGGTTGGGAAAGACTAAGAAAATGTTTTGAAAATATTTTTACTTAAACTAGACGATATGGAGAAAATCTTTTATAGAAATAAAATAATTTCATATTACGATGGCTGAAATGAGCCGAGTGCGAATAAAATGACAATGCGTGTGAAAACCGCGCCTCTAACCTATACTTCTCTCCTTACTGTAATAGTTTCTGTGATATTCCTTATATCCGTAGTAGTAAGCTTTATTTCATTATCAAATGGTTAGACTCTGACGGAAACTCTATTGGACAACCTCATCCAAAACGTTGTTTCAGATCAATGCAATTGTTCAACGGCCAAGGTGAAATACGAACTTGTACCACAAACTAGAAAAAAATTGATAAGTAATAAGCACAAACTCGCAGTATTAGTTCCTTACAGAGACCGATTCGAAGAACTCTTGGAGTTTGCACCGTATATGAATCGTTTTCTCGACAGTCAGAACGTCGATCACGACATTTTCATTCTAAACCAAGTGGACCAGTTCAGATTCAATAGAGCCTCACTCATCAATGCCGGATTCCTGCAAGTCAAAAATGACTACGATTATGTGGCCATGCACGACGTGGACTTGCTGCCTCTGAACCCAAACTTACGCTACACTTATCCAGAGCAGCCTCTTCATTTGGCAGCCCCGAATTTGCACCCAAAGTACCACTATGAGAAGTTCATCGGAGGGATTTTATTGATTAACAGGTAACTAAAGTTACTGTATGGCATTGAAGACATTTTGGGCCATTGTTATGTTTATTAAAAGATTTAGATTAGAAGGGTTTCGATTGTCCAGAAAAGATTTTCTCAATTATATTGTTTGTCTGATGATGGGATGAAAAATAACCTATGGTGTTACTACTCTTTTAGTAAGCAATTGGAATTGGTGAATGGCTTATCAAATAGATATTGGGGATGGGGTTTGGAAGACGATGAATTTTATGTTCGTTTGAAGGACGCTCGTCTCAATGTTACTAGGCCTGAAAATATCACCTCTGGGGTCAACGACACTTTCAGGTAACTCAGAAATACCTATTTCTATCGTTCTATTTTCGTATATTGTGTAAATGGTTCTAGGCACATTCATGGAAAAGAAAGGAAGCGGGATTCTACGAAATGCTTCAATCAGCGTGAAGTGACTAGAAGGAGAGACAGACACACTGGCCTGCACGATGTCAAATTTGACGTCGTCAGCCGTAAAAATATGGAAATCGATGGGGCACCTTTGTTGATAATAAATATACGTTTGCATTGCAACCGTACTGCTACGCCGTGGTGTGATTGCTCTACAAAAAAGGGGGACTAGAAAGGCTGAGGCAAAAAGTAGTCTCTCCAGATTTATAACAGTATGATTTTATCTGTAAAACTGATTGTTTTATCTCAATTGCATTCATCTTGTACATATTGTGCAACAGTCTGAAATTTATATTTTTTCGTGTATGTCTTGGTGTTGTGCAATAATTTGCAACTTTTAGTATAATTCTTCCCTTGGTGCCAATGAACCCTTCAAATCAAATTGAAATCACTTCACAGGCCATATGTACGTGGTGATTTCAAAGCTATTGATTATAGGATATTATTAACTTGATTATTTTAGTAAATCCCTTTTGAATAGTACACACACTTTTAACTCTCGAATTATTTTTTAATGGTTATACAAATGTAGAACATTTTTATTAATTTGAACATTAAAACCTTTTATTAGTGTTTAATGAAATGAATAAAAACATTTTTATCAGTTCACAGCACTTTTATTACATTTTCCTATAAAATACAAAACTATTCAAAATTGCTCCTTATGTATAACAAATTCGTAAAATATAAGTACTCCAAAAAACAAAACAATCTTAACAAAGTCAACAGAAATTCATAAA
The DNA here is from genome assembly GCA_015342085.1 of Leptinotarsa defecta. Classification (NCBI taxonomy): domain Eukaryota; kingdom Metazoa; phylum Arthropoda; class Insecta; order Coleoptera; family Chrysomelidae; genus Leptinotarsa; species Leptinotarsa defecta. The sequence goes on from WOGO01000132.1 coordinate 29,329, forward strand.
TATTTTGGTAATGTATATATAACACTTGCAATAAATCTCTTGAGAGCCGCCTCTAAAAATGCTCTTGAGTAATTATTAGTTTTTGAGCTCATTACTACTAAAAGCTACAGAGATTTATCGCCATGAAAGGGTCTGTGACAGCCCTAAAACGACAACAGGACCAACTACAGACATGCAGGGCGAACTAGAGATGCCTGAAACAGAGAAACAAACATGCTAGACAAAAAATTCGAAAGAGTTCATGAAAACCTGCCAAAAATTATTCCAAGGTCAATAAAATCATATTTTCCAACATCAAAACTGCAAATTCTTGTAAAGACACAAATCTACCAACAAATGATGACACGAAACGAAATAGAAGATGCTTTCAGATTCATTGTTGAGAAATCCAAATTATTTTTCATGTACAACATGAATATCACAGATTCAGAAATGGTGAGTCAATCGAACTAAACCAGTGCCACAAGGAAGCCACCTAGGCCCTTTCTTGTTCAATATCTTCATCAATGATACTGAAGTAATAATCAAATATTCAAAGTTTTCGCTGTTTGCAGATGATCTTAAAATCATCAGTCGTGTCATCAATAATAAACACTGAGAATGTTCAAAGGGATCTCGTTTTTCTTTTTTCCACCAAGATTGATTTCCATTTCCGCTATGAGCAGGTTGTCAATAGGGTGACAAAAATGCTGGGCTTTGTATGCAGGACCGCAAGAGAATTCTCTAATGTTGATCCCATAAAAACTCTTTATTATTCGTAAGTATTAAGTTTACATAAGTACTTCTGTATA
>WOGO01000133.1:0-30003 GCA_015342085.1 Leptinotarsa defecta
TTAGCATTCTTAGCGTCCCGAAAACGTCGGACAATGTGTTAAACTGGTTTGTCCTAGTCTAAACTGGTTTGTCCTAGTCTAAACTGGTTTGTCCTAGCTTAGCGTCCTTAGCGTCCCGAAAACGTCGGACAATGTGTTAAACTGCTTTGTCCTAGTCTAAACTGGTTTGTCCTAAGCTTCCTTAGCTCAGCTTAGCGTTCTTAGCGTCCCGAAAACGTCGGACAATGTGTTAAACTGGTTTGTCCTAGTCTAAACTGGTTTGTCCTAGTCTGAACTGGTTTGTCCTAAGCGTCCTTAGCTTAGCTTAGCATCCTTAGCTCAGCTTAGCGTCCTTAGCTTAGCTTAGCGTCCTTAGCTTCCCGAAAACGTCAGACAATGTGTTGAACTGGTTTGTCCTAGTCTAAACTGGTTTGTCCTAAGCTTCCTTAGCTCAGCTTAGCATTCTTAGCGTCCCGAAAACGTCGGACAATGTGTTAAACTGGTTTGTCCTAGTCTAAACTGGTTTGTCCTAGTCTAAACTGGTTTGTCCTAGTCTAAACTGGTTTGTCCTAGTCTAAACTGGTTTGTCCTAAGCGTTCTCAGCTTAGCTTAGCATCCTTAGCTCAGCTTAGCGTCCTTAGCTTAGCTTAGCGTCCCGAAAACGTCGGACAATGTGTTAAACTGGTTTGTCCTAGTCTAAACTGGTTTGTCCTGAGCGTCCTTAGCTCAGCTTAGCGACCTTAGCGTCCCGAAAACGACAGACAATGTGTTAAACTGGTTTGTTCTAGTCTAAACTGGTTTGTCCTAAGCGTCCTTATCTTAGGACAATTTGATTAGAAACTATTCGAATAGATTTAACCTATAATGACAATTCCAATCGAGCATTCAGAACACTTCTTTTTGTGTTTTGGTTATTGTATCAATTTCCTTACATGTAATCTTGGATAAGTAGTCAGATGAGGTTCTTCCTTGATTTGATGTGAATCTCTGAAGACAACTGCTCTGATAACTCCTCTAATGTGTTCGTCTGGCCAAACTCCAAGTAATATTCTTTGTGGTCTTCCTCTTCCTTTCGGTCGTAAATCTGAAACAGATAGAATGTAGTATGAGAAATGAGAAGCATGTTGGAAGTGAATGTTTTTGGTAGTGTCAGAAAAAGTTTCGAAGATGGATAAAACTAATCTGTTTAGTTTGTTAGTGAGAGGCATAAAAATTAAAAGTGTTTGGCCTGTTCGGCGATTTTCTGTCATGGAAAAAAAAATGAATGAAAGAATTTGCATCAAATTTTGTGTAAAAATGGAATTGAGTGCTCAAAAATACTTGAAATGTTGACAGTGCCATACTTTGATTGTTCTCTAAGTCAGAAAACTGTTCACAAGTGGTTCAAGATTTTCAAAGAAGGTCGAGAAGATGTAAATAACGACACTTGCCCTGGAGGCCCCAGCATATCAACAAAACCGATGAAAATGGTAAGAAAGTAAGGAAAATTGTTATAGAGAATCGTCGATTCACTATTTGCGAAGTTGCTGAGGATGTCAACATTTTGGTTGGCTCATGTCATGCAATTTTTACGTAAGTTTTGGACATGAAACGTATGGCAGCAAAGTTCGTTCAAAAATTTGCTGAATTTTGACCAAAAACCTGCCAAAAATTGTTGAATGACGTCAATTGCAATCCATATTTGCTTAAAAGGGTTATAACTAGCGACGAATCATGATTATATGGTTATGACAACGAAAAAATGTCCAATTGTCCCAATGGAATATCCCAGGAGAGCCAAGACCAAAAAAGCACGCCAAGTTCGATCAAATTTCAAGATGTTGCTCACTTTTTTTTTATATTGCCGTGAGTACATCAGCAGTTCTTGCCACATGGTTGTACCGTCAATAAAAAGTATTATCTTGCGTCGCTTGTGGGAAGCAATACGAGCAAAACGTCCGGTATTGTGGAAAAACTATTCATGATATTTACATCTGCTCACTAGGCATTGCTTGTTGTTGTTTGGCCAAAAACAACTGTGATCATGCCCCAGCCACCGTATTCACCAGATTTGGCTTCCTGCGACTTTTTCTCATTCCCAAAAACGACTTTGAAGGTGACAACTTCAAAGTTGTTTCATGTTTTTTGCTGTGAGCTGAGATTTACGTCATCTGAAACGTAATAACTGAGGGATAACTTACCAGATCCACCGTCTGCAGAAGGTCCCAACATATTGTGTACTCTATTAGCGTATAACACGAAAGTGGGATATGGAATGTCGTATTTTCTTGCTGCCTGTGAGAGCGACAACCCCTCTTTGAGTACTGAGAATATCGCCTCGGCCATAGTCTCCGGTCTCCACGATTTGAGGGGACCTCTTTCCCGGAAGCGCAAGTTGTGAACCAGACTTTGATTTGTGTTCCAGCATTTTTGCCACATCGACTGCAACTGGTATTGGTAGCTGTCTGCTGAAAGGAAGAAAAAGGAATATCCAAATTAGTATCGTTTTCTTTTTAGTATCGATGTGTGTGCATCTTACATCAAGAAGGTACAGACAACAATCTTCCTTTGAAGATGAAAGTCAAAAACCTGAATGTGATAGTTTTATGGTACTGACAATGTAATATCTAGTTTTTTACTAAAATATAGAAGAAAATAGCCAATCCGTGTAAAAATTTTTGACAAATTTTTGGAGAGTTCGTAGCAATCCGAAATTGCACAAAAGCAGTACAGTAACGATGTCTCAGCCTCCATATTCGCCAGACATGGCTCCGTGTGACTTTTTGCTATTTCCAAAAATGAAGAGAATCTTAAAGGGCCGTCGTTTTACGAGCATATATGACTTTAAAAATGTGTCGTTATCAATTTGAAGCTATGTAAAAACCCTATCATTTCAGTTTTGAAGTTCATTGAGATGAGTAAAAATATTCCTAAATATACTCATTACAAAGACTTGCAAAATTTTTGATGATGACATTGTAATTGAACGATTATCGGGAATCGGGGTTGTCAGTTCTATAATGAAATTTTTCAAAACTGCCAAATCTCCAAATTACCGTGACGCATCGAAAGAAAAATTTTCAAAATTAGATGAACTAAAACATTTAAAATTGACCAACTTTCAGCTTACTGCCCGTTTCTAATTTTGGCTTATTAATTTCACAAACGCATTTAAATCTTCGATAGTAGATTGATAAGAAATTTGTTCCTTGTTCAGCGACTCATAGTTAACATGTAATAAAATACTTCACCAATTAAGTAACAAAATGGCGATTTGTTCATACTGCAACCTAATCGTTGTTCAGCGGCATCTACCGTCATATAGACTAAGCACTCTTACTCTCGTTAGAATGAAGAAATCTTTTTCCGGTTACTTTTTGTTAGTATGAATAATGCACGAAAGAGGGCACAACTTGCAGGAATTCGTAATAAACATCGATATAACCACTTGACAAAGAAGAAACACGTGCAAATAACAAAAAGAACCAGGAGCGGAGTATGAAAATTTGGAAATCATATTTTTGATTTACCTGACAGCTTTTGGGAGACGATTCACTAGATTCTAATTCGTATAAAAATGAATTCAGTGACATTTGAGCCGGCTGGAATGACAGTGGAGTGAGTCAGTTTGACAAAGTTTTGAGTACTTCATTGAGGTTTTTGTGAAACAAACAGTAAAAAAATCTAGGTATAAATCTGGAAAGGTTGTATTGTATTTCAAACTGAAACTGAAAAGAGGAGTTAGGAATGATCTATTTTTGTGTAAATTTTTGACTCACACCACTTTCATTTTAGGCAGATCATTTCTTAGCTTGAAGATGAAGTATCAAGATAGTGTATGTAAAAAATAGTATTTTGGAGTAGCAATGAAGTAATACTGGTATCCTCTGAATTATATGGAAAATGAAGAGATTTGAAATAGTATTTGTCCCAAATAAATGCCGGCACACATTTTGAAAAATTCTGCAGAAAGAAATTCGCTGAAAATTCTATTGTATCTATACAGTATATGCGTTTTTATTTGTTGTAATGTATGACGCACGATTCGACATTTCTTTTGTTAATTAAACAATTAACAATGAATCATTACTTCTAATTGAGCGGGATGAAATAAAAGGGATTAATTAAAGTTAATAGTTCTTTATTGAGTAACAACGCAAAAGTTCTTATAAACAAAATACGAAAATAGAACGAAATTTAAACAACTATCAGTACAAAAATCAATTGTCCCAAACATAACATTTCGATTTTGGCAAAACTCAATTATTGCTACAAGTAGGTATGTATGATAAAGAACGATATAGAGAGTGTCACATCATTCAAGGTCATTCCTAGATTTGTTGTTATACAGGGTGAAACAAGTACACATAATTTTGTACGAATGGCATTTGATTGGTCTACAAAATAACAAAACCTCAGAAGTACTCGTTGTGAGGTGATTGGGGGATCATTTTTTTGTTGACTTCATCTTTGTTTTCATCAAATTCTTACGAATCTTATTGTGAAGTATCAAAATGAAAGGTTTTTTTTCACTATAACTGTAAGAATTAAACCTATGGTGGTGCAATGACCAATAACATTTCTCTTTAAATTCTATGAATGTATTTTATATTTGGTAGTCATGTACTTGAAAGCTGAAGTGCATACATGAAAAACAAAAAACTCAAGATAACCGTATTCTTTTGTTAATGCTTCTAAATTCGTCAATAGGTTCATTAGAGTTCCTTTGATGGAAAAGTTAATATCAGACATTTGGCCAGGTAATTTCTAACCAATCAGGTAATATCAGACAATTGGTCGGGTAATACCAGACATTTGGTCAGGTAATACCAGACATATCAGGTAATAACAGATATTTAGCGGGGTAATATCAGACATATCAGGTTATATCAGGCATTTGATACGGTGTATCCCAGAATTGACGTACAAGATATTTGATATCATTGCTATGTATTCAAAATATTTTCCAGCGTTACTTGCCAAGAGTTCGCGAGTAAAAACAATCAATTATGTTGAACCTCAAAAAATTACCGTTTATTCAAAGTAGCTGGATCTTTTGACATTTCACGAACAGAAAGGATATATTTCCTGAAAATAAAGTCGAAGCCAAATTGTTTTTCATAAACTGAAGGTATTTTTAAAATTTATTTCTCTCCAAACATAGTCTTATCTCACAATATTGAAATGTAATTAAAACACTGTATAATCTGTAAAAGTCTAGTTGAATTAATATGTATTCGCAACTTCAGCGACTTGGTGGTCAAATGCTTGAAAAATATTTGGAAAAACCACCATACCAAAACGGTACTACCAAACTTTCGAGGCATTTATGCATATACCGGGTGTAAACCGATTCCGGCTCGCCCCTATAATTTAATTTCCTCCTATATTTATTCGGTGATATTATTGAAAAAAAAATTGATCGTTGCTCAGTGCCACTACTCTGTACAAGCAGCCTTGTATATTTTAAAGTTTTTGGATTCAGTATACAAACATCCTATTTTTGGTGAGAAAATACATCGATGTGTACTAAAAGAAAAAAGAAAAATATTTCATTTGCTTCTATGATTTACTTGGAGATCAAATGAGTAATTTTCGTGATACCATTTGAACCACCAAACTTATAGGGGGAACCTGAATTGGTGAATGATATCTACTAGTGGCTAAAAGAAAAAGAAAAGTTCTGTTGCTGGAACTATACCGGAACATCAAGCAAAGGATTACCATTTGTTGAATAAATTGGAAAAAATAATGTCAACCATTTGAAAAAAGTTCATTCAAGCTTTAACATCATGTTAAATTTCATAACGAACAGATAAGAATATCCATTCCTGATAGTAGAACATACAACTGTTTTGAAAAGGTTAAGACTTTTCATAAATGTTTAAAAATTAGTATCATGATTTCAATGGACTTTTCGATGACCTGATTTTAATTATCTTAACCCTACTGTGGTTATTTTCAGTCTTATTATTCAACTTATTCAACAAAAAAACTGTCTTTTGAAATGAATCTTTTTCGATAAATCTCTTGGATCACAAAACTATTCAGCCAGCAATGTTGATATCATCACTGACAACAAAATTACTGGTTATTTCGCGTTCAAACTAACTGATGGAAAATAATAAAATTATTTAATGACCATAAAAATAGCTGGGTGGAAACCTCAGCAGAGTATTATAAACACTTTTCACAAAGGAATGACTCTAATGATGGATCAAATATCCATGCGTTACGTGTAATTTCGTCGTTCTATATTCATAACGTCGTTTCTATAATAATAAAAAATACATATTATATAAATAATAACTAAGGACGATGCCAACTAAAACTAACAATAAAAACTGAAATGTTGCACGCAAACATCGATCAATGCAACAATAACAAGAGTCAGCCGTACAATAATTATTATAAATATAGCCCGTTGAGCATAATCATTCTATTATCAATAATAAGATATGTAATATAAAAATAATGTAGTTAATTGGAAACGGAATGCGGCAATGAAGCATTCTAGTTTTTGGAATGTTTCTTATTTCAATATATTTACAAGGCAGGGGAAAATAGTTTCTAGAATATGATAAATTATTTCGTACGGTTCATCAAGTCTTATACTTACTGAAAATAACGACCAATAGCATTTCCAATCAAGAACACGTGGTACCTCGACTTTCACCATTATTATCATTTCTAAAGTACGAGAATAAACTTACACAGGACTACATTGGTATGGTCGAGATCGATAATTTATTGCCTTCATTTTTTTCCTCAATATGTACAATATTTTTAACAAATTATGAATTGTTTCCCATGCAATTGAATTTGAAATTCACTCTCAGTGACAAAATGATACATATGCTCTTGATTAAAAAAATTATCTGCCGTACACAATAAATAATAATACTTACTCATTTAATTTCCTGTGGGCAGGAGTGAAAATTGATTTTGTTATAAACAAAAAAAAAGTTCGAAAACTTTGAATCAATTCAGTAGGTAATTTTGTGAAACTATCACCCCTGTGGAGTATTTTGAGTCAAAGTTCATCAGTAGACAAAATGTCATGGAAAAGCATAAGATTTTTCATCAACTCAAAATACACTAAACTTATATAATACGATAATATCAACTTAATGGATATCTAAATACATTCATTTCGATATAATAACAAATTTCGATAGATGTGAATAGGGAACATCTATTAGGAATAATAATAACATAAAGGCATCTTCTGATGAAAATTTACTTGTTGAATTTCGCTTCAAAATTCTGATTAGATTTCAAAACAGGAGTTTCGAATTATTGGTTGTTGTGAAAACAATACTGAGAAAACTCAACTTGATGAATATACTGGGTGTTTGGAATTGCACTGTAGTTTGGGAATTTCATTTATATGTATTTTCAACCAGAACAATAGAAAGAGTGAGTATTAAAAAAAACAGAAATAATGTAACTCGGCAGGACACAAAAAAACAAAGTAATTTTCAATAATATTCTTTTCAAGACGAGTATGTTTCATAGTTAGGATATTGTAGGAAACTAGAACTACAAGAATGAGTCTCATACAAATTATGTTTTTGGGGTGGCACTGAAATATAATACTTATCATAATATATAAAAATACTATTTACATTTATCAGTCGCTATACTATATTGCTTGTTATCTATGCTATCGATTTCAATCTTGTGCATTAAGAAAACGGCAAGGTAGTTGTTGGATTGTTACCACCGTTTACAAAAATCTTGATTGACATATTTGACTTCTAACATGACAATGTTGCAGTGTTCCTCCTCTTTATTTCAAAAGGACAGATATAAATTAGAAAAATTGTTCTTCCAAAAGTAAAGACTCCTGAAAATTTCTAATCTCATCTAGTGACTAACTGAAAGAAAAATTTCACCACTCAGTGTTATTATTACTACTATTATCTACCTCATATTTCATAGAGTGTAAATACGAAATCAGAAATATCACAAATGTTTTAACACTTCAGAAACTACTACCAGGATAACCAAGACTGGTACTGCTTGCTCAAAGATCCAAGTGCCATGTTTTTACTTCTGGGGTTTTTCATGCCAACCAATACGACTCCTCTGACCAACGTATGTTTATTTTCCATTTTTTTTTAATTTTCGAACCACTTCAGTCTTCAACTATGTAAGTAAGTGAAAGCGGTTTAGAAAAGAAACAAGAAATGTTTTCATCTTTCATTATACATTTTCTGCGAGGAATTCGGTATTTATAAAGTTTATCAACATTACTATTGATTATCTACAGCATGGTGAATGGACTGGTTTTTATTTTTGTATGTGTTGAATATTTATTTTTTGTATGTTTTGAATAACTTCAGTGGGATAGCAATTCACAGTGACACCAATGAAAGCCAACCCCAGTACCTGTCATATTTTTTGGAAAGACTGAAATATTTTTTTTAAATATGAAAAACTCAAACAAAAGTTACGTACTTGATATAACGTTTTTCTGAAAATGCTTTCGACACAGCTTTCAGTAGTTTTCGATTGAAAAAATTGAATGTAATTATCAGTAACTACGACAGAAAAGTAAATCATTGCTATGAGAACAAATAAGTATAAATAATTTCAAAAAAAAAATCAAACAAATGAGCTATTTGCGTTTGAGAAAAATGCATACAACCAGTTTCAATCGTTGAAGGCATTTTCATCATTTCCATTAATTTTTCCATTGAAATCATCAAAATACTCAGTAATTAAATCAAACTGAAAATATGTCCTGTCCTTTAGTCACTTTCTCAATGGTCATTGCTTTATTTGATGTTCAAAACATTCTTTACTCGATAAATATTACCATTGAAGTGCCTCTGATTTGAAAATACTCATAAATTGAATTACAAACCTCCCAGTCAAGTATAGAAAAGACTCCTGAACATAAGGTACCTTATATTATAGTGCTATATGTGTCTCATTGAGTTTCTAGAAGTATGTACTAATATAGACGGCACTGAGTAGAAGTAGGATATATCAGGTAATCTAATTATCGAATAATCGATTTTTTTTTCAACACTGGATGAATTTAAACTCTACTTTTTCAAATTCGATTCAACATGTTGTTAGTACTAGTGAAAACATGGAGGTTCATTATGAATTACAGAAAAAAAGATTTTATTTCCAAATAATAATTACACGAAGATATTGGTGAGACCCAAAGCTTGAAAACACCGTTTTCTCTTTTTCCAAAGGAAGCCTGTGTAGTGGTTTTTGCCTATAGGCCGATGAATTTTTTAATTTCCCAGAGGAGTTGGTCGCCCAAAGACCTATTAATTCGATTTGAATTCATATCAATTTCATATTAACTTTTTGCTGAAGAAGTTTAATATGGAAAAACTGGTACTAGATTCTTCATAACGAACGAATCGCTTGTCATATATCCATAATTCAAAAACGAATTTGATAAATAATTTCTCAGTAATGAAAAAAACTAGTTTCAAAATGATTCAATCTCATTACATCTCATCGACTTGGTTTCAGCCTATTTTTCAAAGCACTTTCACTCAAAATCTGAATATGGAAAGCAATATATGGTATTTTACCCAAAAAACTAACTCAGATACACCACACTTCTACTCATTACCCTGTATATTCGGAGAAGCCCTGAAATTTTTAAACATTTCATAAATTTTTTGAAAACTTAACTTGTTAATCTTCTATTGGACACACACCCACACACACACTGTATATTCTCACACAATCAGTGGTCTTACTGTTGAATACAATTTCCAAGAATTGTCACATTGGTCCTTCGAGCCGGATCCAACGACTTATGGCTCTACATTGGTCCTTCGAGCCGGATCTGAACCAGCGGCATATGAATCTACACTTAGCTTCCCAATATCAACTTTAATATCTAATAAATTTTGAAATATCAACTTCCAATCCTAAATCTACTAGAACGAAACTCAAATTACTCACAAAATAATAGTAGGAACAACAACTGGATCACAAAGTATTGTTCAAACCTATGTTTCCGTTATTCTCGTAGTACAGCGATACAATGCTGTGCTTTTTACAGAAAGCCCACCACCACCTGAAACCCGACAGTCCGGTAAACATGAATTCCGGGTCTCTGATCCTCCTGAGTCTCTCGACGAAGTCCAAGACCGACGAGAGCGACTTCTTGGTGCGTCTGTTGTACGGGGAGATTGAAACGTCGCAGCAGAACTCTAGCACGGCCATTTCTTCGGTCTGAGTCAGGCCCGCTTCCTCGAGCACCGCCATCCTCTTGGACTTTCCCAGGATGTTGTCGTAGAGCGTACCTTTGGGTATACCGTACCTTGCTGATGCTTGGGTGAAGCGCATTTTCTGCGTCACCACTGCGTCGATGGCCTCCTTTAGCTGGTCCTGCGTCCACGTGGGGGTTTTTAGTTTTAGCAATGTCGGAAAATCTGATCAAAGGAAACAAAACATGCTATGTTAGAAATGAAATGTCACCTAGGAGGAATTGTGGAAAAGAAACATAAAAAACAAGCATCAAGCAGAATTAAAAGGGCACCACACACGATACGCAATAAGTAAAAACTAATAAAAACGGCAAAAATATTGAAAACGTCAAAGCAACAACCACAAACCTGGGTGTTTTGTTTCTTAAACATTTCGCAGTCCCATCTATAGGTGTTCGAAATAGGCTGAAAGTTTTATTGCTTATTAGTCATCACATCGAACAGGTCACAAAATACGAATCAAGAAGACTACTGGAAAATATGCTGCTGAAATTGATTTCAATAAGGGCAAGAAAAATTCAATGGTTCAGTAAACTAATTGCAACGCTATACTTTCGCACCACCTCGTACAAATTAGCGTAAATGAAAGCATATTATCATTATTGTTGACTCCGAACGTTGAGCTGGTCAGGCCCGAAGCCCTGATACATTCAGGAGTATTTTCAACCCATTACCACTCCCCACTCATGAGGAAAGTGACCGTTTGGTCTGAGAATCATGTCCCTCAAGCAGACCCTGCCCAATTTAGTGTCAACAAAAGCATATTATTATTATTTTAGTTAATCCCGAACGTTGGAGCCCTGTGTCTGAATTCGGGAGCATATTCAACTCGTTACCACTCCCTACTCATGAGGAAAGTGACCATTTGGTCTGAGAATCATGTGCCTAAGCAGACCCTGCGCAATTTAGTGTACATGAAAGCATATCATTATTATGATTGTTATTCCCGAAAGTTCGACCAACAACCACTCCCCACATCATAAGAAAAATGACCATTCGGTCTGAGAATCATGTGCCTGTGATTTTTCAAGTGATAATTTCTGGAAAAAGACCCGTGGAACTTTCCCTTCATTTACATACACTTTTATGGACTTTGCTTCACTAATAAAATTACCTAATTGAGTAACTTAATTTATCTGGACTCTTCTGCTCATTATCTAAAGTGGTTGGGATATCTGATGAAGTCGTCAGTATTTCCTACATTATTCAACCACAAGCAAGACCCTCAAAAACGATAAGTTAAACTATTTAGAAGATTCACTTCTTTGGTCATTTAATTCATTGAATCTTTTACAAAGAAAGTAGTCCGATGAAAACTATGACCTCTTGCTTCTCAGAAATTTCTGAACTGATCCGTATAAACTTTCATCTGCCTGTTTCATTTTTGGAATAGAAAATTTAGTCATATAATCCTTGCTATTTCAGTACTCTAAAATTCTTCTTGTGGCATCCAGTACTCCATGGAATGCCCTAATCCAATTCCAAAAATGGTAGTTGCCTTTGCTTTATGAGATATTGTTTTGATGCAAGCCTATCACGGAAAGATCATTATGTTTATATACTAGGGTTAATAAATGTTTTAATAAGAAATGGCGAATGCAGAGGTTATTCTGATTATAGTATATATGAAGTCAATTCGAATGACATAAAAAGTAAATAGTTACAGAACGTCGGCAGTTTCTTTGTATGGCATAGGCGGCGTGGACCTTATACGAGGTCTGATCATCATTTTTATGTGGGAGTTATCGAATGAAATTGTTGTTTTGTTTTCGATTCCAATTTTTCATTTGAAAAATTGATCAATTAATATTCAATTGACGTCAAATTTCATGTGAAAAAAATAATGATTTGTCTGGTAAAACAATTGTCACACTCGGTTACCATGATAATACTCATCTTTTTCATTTTTTCGAAGAACTAGCATATTGCTCGAACAAAGTATTGAAGAATTAGTTATTAGATAAGTTTTCTCGTTCCTTTGATGGGTGTTTCGTTGTTGCTAACGAATTTTATTGTGCTGTTTTCTCGGAGTTTTCTCAGACTTCCAGACATAAATAACGCTGTAATAATTCCCATATATGACATCGCCATATTTCAAAAGCGGCACGAAGTCAGGACATGAGAAATATTATCCATATTTCACCTACTTATCGAAAAGTTGGTGCAGTTGTAGAGGCAGAGTGTGAAATTTATTTGCCTAGCTATGATTTCCCTTTCAAATATACATTGAAATTATGAATGGAATGTATATTAAATATTAAATTCAAATATGTGAATGAAATTTTTGTACACAGGCCGTTTCTTTTATCATGTGGCAACATTGCAATATTCTAAACCGTAACAGATACGAAGACAATTAAATCGAAAACAAGGTAAGTGTCATCGGGAACAGCAATTGTTTGTAAATTGTTTCGATTTCCTCAAAATATAATTCAGACAAACCAATAAATTCGACATGAAGGTACTCTAACACAATAAAAATTCGTACTTTTTCATTTTGGAAAATTTTGTATTGCCGTAATCCTTTTTCAAGGCTTATTTCTCCCAAATCAATTATAATTTGTAATATTTTTATAATTCTCATTTCCGGAAGTAACTGAAATATCAGTTTTTGTTCAAAATTCGATTGTTGTATAATTTGGTATGATCAAATAGCATCTCAATTCATTCACCATCTTAAAGGCGTAGGCTTTGCTTGGTTTCTAAGACAGAAAAATAAACGTGTTGTTGATATCTGTTGAGAACTGTCAGACGTTTTTGAACATATCAAAGATGTATCCAAATGATGAAAGGACTGATATGCTACTCAGTTATGCAAAATCAAATAGAAATCTTCTTTTGGCAAGGAATATGTATGTTGAGCTATACCCGAATCGACGTAATCCGACCATCCAAATGTTTAGATGATTAGAAAGAAATTTGAGGGACTATGGTTCATTTGACAGAAAGAAAACAAGAAAATGTGTGGGTTACTGGAAGTATGAGGAATTAAATAAATGTTATGGGTAAGTAAATTCTACCAAATGAAAATTTACACAATGAAAACATCTTTTTTTCATTTAGGATTGGCTAGTTACAAAAATTGTGCTAATCAAGATTGTTCTTTACGAAAAATTGCCTACGAAATGGGGATTTCTGTAAAATCAACCACAACTATTTCGAAAAAAAAAAAAACATAAATGCTTCGGTATACGCAAAGTTCATCACCTCAACGAAAGGGATTACGGAAGGAGAGTACGATTTGCGAAGTGGTTAAGACGTAGAAATAGGAAATTTGGAAATATCTGTAAAAAAATAATATGGACGGACGAATCAAAATTCACCAACAATGGTTGGTTCAACAGAAATATCCATTATAGGTGAAATAATACAAATGAACGTTTACAAAGGGAAATCAATTTTCAAGAAATAAATCTTTTCCTGCGCTACCCCAGTGATTGTCATTCTATCAGCCACAGTCGCAGTTTTCCATTCTGCATTCACTCTTCTGATCTCCAGTTGTTCCACCACCTCAAATATAATCAGTTACTTGATTCATTAACGACATAGTTGCTTGATGGCTCCATAGATAATGAACTATCAGGAAGTGAAAGCTATTAAAATCATAACTGCAGTGAACTATCGATATTAACGCTATGAAAACGTTCTGCTGAACGCACTTTAACGGTGATGCCTCCATATTCGTTGACATGTTTATATGGAATCCGCGATGGCAAGATAGTCCATAAAATAAATCCAGACTATTCGCGGCACTCAGTCTCGTAGATTTTATGGTGATCCTCATATCTCCGTGAACGTAACGATGAAGCCATCAAGTTCTCAATTGAATGCTCCGAACGTTTACTAAGTAAACGGTTGAAACGATTTGACATGTAGAAAAACTGTGGTTGGTATCGTCGCCTTCGCCATTTTTGCAATTAGGGTTCAAGAAAATAATTAACAGATTAAAAATAGTTGTTGAGGTAAGGAAAACGAACTGAAGTCAATCCGAGGTACGGCGATAGTTGTATCTGATAATAATAATAATGATGAACTGTATACAATAGAGATCAGAGAACATATACAGTCATGCCCGTCCAATTTGGATAATAGAAAAAATATTCACTAGAATCAAAGGAATTGAAGCAAAAACGTTCGATATAGATCTTGGGAGTCCCACAGGGATCAATTTTGATATCGCTACAGTTTCTCATAGTTATGAACGATCTTCCAAACTCTGTTTAATATGCAGATTATGCTGGAAATTGATGACAAAAATTATCAAATTTTCAGAATGGACAAAAAAACGATTTGATGTTGAATTTTTTCAAAACTGCTACTCATTCATGTTTACTGTAGACGTAGTATGTGGAGAACATTCGTGAATCATACCGAATGTGGAGAGAATATTCAATTTCAGATACGTTCATCATAATCATTTTTTACTTTGTCAACTCGATACTGGTTCATAAACCGATGACGGACAATCTATTCGCGAAAGGACCATGTAAATATTTGATAACAATGACGTGGTTCATTAAAATCTAAAACAAAAGAATATAAATAACTAGAAAACTCTCATAACTTATTCCTAGCTCATGAAATCGTTAGCTTCGTATAAAATGCATGACTAAGTGATGTAATATTCACAAGGTACGGAAAACAAAACCAACTTCATCCACTACATTATTCAGGGTTCATAAATGATTTATTTCTTTTGTTTTGAATTTTTCACTTCCTTTCGAATAGATATTATTCTATTCACTTTATATATGGTGTCACCAATCAAGCAGTAAGTAGTATCAACCACAGACACATTTTGAAAGGGATGTATTCATCTGTGTTAAGAATTTATTATGTTTCATCTGGTCCCACACAAAACTTATTTTTCCCGTCATAAGTCGATAGAGAATAACTGTTTCAAAAACAATAAAACCTCATCGAATGCTTCACGTACTGGAATTATTCCTGTAGCGAAACTTCGTGATTCAGCGATTGCGTCAGACACGTCCGTTCCATGAAGGAAATTCAAAAGAATTGCATGTCCTTTCGGGCCATTACGTTCACGAATTTCGAATTTCATTGTGCTTATTTACAAAACGCGGTTATTGAATTATACATATTTCCCGCGATCGATACCAGAACTCGAAGAATTCACCACAATCGTTTTATTACTACAATTGTTTTAAAGACAGCCGCTTGACGAAAGGAATATTAAACTGCGGAGTATCGTGCGCCAGTCGAAAGCCTCTTTTTCGTTCGAATGAATTTTTAGAGGATGGGAAAATCATTTGCAAAATATATTTGTTGTTAGGAAAACAGATTGGTTGGCTAACAGGAACAACTTAACATATTCATAAATTATCAAAGCGCCTATCTACGTGTATATACATGATGAGACAGCTTACCAACATAATAACAACGAATTGTTTAAAAGTAGCTTATTTCGCCATTTTTCACAGCATAATGAAATGTGGACTAAAAGTATGGGGCTCATCATGTCGTCTAAATATAATACTTGAATTACGAAAAAAGTCGTCAGAATTATGGCACAGGCTAAATACGACGATCATTGTAAATCTCTCTTCAAAAATCTCCGTATATTAACTCTGCGATCTTGCTTCATATATGAATGTCTCTGTTATGTAAAAAATTTAATATGTGAAAATGGACTGACTAAGCAGGAGGACTAGCATTACACCAGGGCCAAAACAAATGTAAGACTATCCATAACCTAACATAACCTAAAATAACCTAAATTAACCAACAAAGTAGCTAGATTTTGGGATTTTTTTGACAAACAAATTTTTTATCTTACACATGATCGGTTGAGTAGTTATCGCGTGAAACCGTAACCAGCAAACTTACATTCGCATTGATAATATCAGTAGGGATGTATGTCAATGAATAAAACCCATTTATTATTATTATTATGATTATCATTGATCCCATTTGACGTATTCTATTCTATTCCATTCTAGTCTATTAATAATTACATTTTCTTCAAAATGTTTGTGTTTTCTTTGTTGGAGCGAGTACTTTTGGCCTCGCCCTCGTATAACAATTTTGATGTATTAAATCTGAAGTAACACACCTTCATCTCCGTAATTATCACTCGATCAGAAGGGGGTCACTATAGAAATTCCCTTTCGACGTAGGTGGCATACATATACACACGGGAAATCGGAGGCTCCACATTTCAATGAGAGAGATTTATAATTAGGCGCATCCTATAATTGAATTGGAATATTTTAAGGATTCACGCTGTGGTGGTGATGAATTTGTCGGAACCACACGGATCCCAGAAGAGTACGTGTGGATTGAAAACGCCCGCTGGATATTTGGTTTTCGGTAAAATACGAAGTGAGAAAATGGTTTGTTCATTCGTCGAGGTTTCGGTTTGGAAATCGAGTAAAGCAAATGTGTGGAAAAGCTTTCAACTTACTGGAGATTAATAGTGACGGTGTCTCAATGAATAACAGAAGAACAAAACGTTTTGTTGTTGCATGAACTACTGATCAATTTTGCTAGTGTGGATCGAGAGCTTTCACTATTAGAATATCAACTACAGAGTATTTTAATAATAGGTGACCTGGAAAGTTTCCGACCTAACAAAGATACAAAACATTTTTTCAGTTTTTTTAATTTTTCAACATAATCTCCTTCAAACAATGATTAGCATGAGTGATCATTGATCTGACAATCATCACATAAATCCAATGAATTTGTTTGGGATCTAAACCCCAAGTTTTACCACAAATCCTTTAACATGTCCATAGGGATAGTCTGGGATAGTCTCACTTTTTCCAAGTGAGCGTTCCAGGACAATGCCAAGATATTTCACCTCCGTTCCTTCTAAGCTCTTACGGCCATGTTTAAATTCAGCTGCTCAAAATTTCATTTTGGTAGATGATGGTGCAGAGTCCCCTTATACACAATCTAACCCATCTTTGATTTGTGTAGGCGTATTGCCTTCCACAAACAAATGTTTAATGACAGCTCGATACTCGATTTTGTTCATTTTCATGAAAACACTAATTTCAATTCACTCAAAAGACTGTTACAAAACTGCACGTCCAAAATGGCTGAAACTTTGGTTTAATCTTCCTCTTTGAAGATGATCACTTGGAGGTCGAAACATGTGTCGAAGTGTTAAAAATAACGATTTGGTGTTGGGAAAAATCTCCAGTAATATTGATATAGTTAATGAATTCATACCTGACCTTTTCAGGTAGATTCGTTCGTTAGAAATTAGGCATACGAGTAGGTAATAGGTTACGTTAGAATATAAAATGGTTGTAATTTAGAAGTAACAAAAAAGCTATTGTATAGCGAAACACGTGTCGCGGTTTTTGTAAAAACTTTTATAATGAAAATCACACAATAAACTGTATTTATCAGATTTAAAAGCTCCATTTTTTCTACTAGATTTCGTTAACATCTTTATCACCTTTGATGAAAATGATTCCTACAACACAGTATCAAATCGATCCTGTGTGGTCCTCCTAACATTCATAACATACCTACATATAATAAAATATGAAACTGCCAATAAAACTCTGTACAATGCGACACGTGAACGTTGGTGTAATGGTTGTTATTTTCAGTTGGAATAAAATCTATTTCAACTTTATTGTTTTTGATATTATATTTAATGGACGTCACGGTAAAGGTTCTGCCCAGCGTGAAAGAGCTGTAAATAATACAATAATGAAATTTCAATTCATTTCATTATCGTAGCAGTACTGATTGAGCTGGGTGTTATATGGCAACATTCCAGTGTCGTACAGGGACTAAATATTTCGCCTCGATTTCTCTATATTTGCCTTTTTTCGGGTTTTCAAAAATACTCACGAAATAATTTTTGGAGGGGCATATGGCAGTGCTTGAAAATACAATAAACGTACAGTATATCTCCCAGCGGTTTCACTGGTATCACTTTAGGTTTTGCTAAACAAACACATGCTTCCAGAATTGTAGGAAGAAATTCCTTCTGGCTAAATATACTAGGAATGGAACATTCTAGGACATTGTCCAAAGACTATCACCAAAGGATTGTTAGACTAGCAGGAATGACCTACGTTTTTGGACTTTGTACTGCACTATTTTGTCGTAAAATCCCTACTTCCCTTAGGAAAGATTAGTTATTTGGGAAAATCTTTTCAGCTTTTTATTTAAAGAAGTGGGGAAAAGAAACATTACTCCAGTTGAGGAACTTCCAAGCACAATAATTACCTTTCTGAGTAAAAACTGGTTAAAATCTTTTGACTAGCTGCTTTTAAAAGCAAATCAATTGAACTTCTATCACATCCAACGATTTTACCAAGAGATTTTCCTCAACGGTGAATAATCTTAACTTCATATCAGTGCTGTTCACATGAAAATATTTTTTTTCACGAAATATCATCAGGAATGTCCATGATAATTATTTTTGTGCCTATGAACGTTCATATGCTATTGTAGCGAGTGGTTTTCAACAGAAATTTTCCTCAATTATTTTTGTTTTTCTAATTGGGCCTTACATTCTTTCTCTTTCACATAATGGTGTGACATAGCAGCAGTTTCTAGAAAAACTCTGCTATGATGTGGTTATCAGTCGAAGACATAACAGTCGAAGACATAACAGTCGAAGACACTCCATCTATGAATCTAATGAAAAAACCATTTCGATCTGATTTTTTCTTTCGTGTGGAATGTAAGTTCTTGGGCTTCTAGTATTTTGACAGAATTTCTGTCAAATATTCAACATTTCGAAAAGAAATGAAGCATATTTTTGCATGCATATAGGTAGGATTTTCTTTCCCTGAAAAAGCTGCTCCCTCGATGAAATTTTTTAAATTTTATGTTTCCCATTCATAGACCACTGACTTCATATTACATTTTCAATAGTTCATGAGATAAATACAACTATCAACACTCCATATCTCCGAAAGTACGAAGTCTTGAATATATATTAATAAAGACTTTTCTATCGTAGTCACTGAAAAATAATTTATACAGTTCTTTATGTTCTCTCTTTCCCCACCATTCAGTTCATCAATATGTTAATATCAAAACACCTTTGTCAACTGATTATTCATGGCTAGGTAGGAGAATAGATATGTTTCTATATTGTTATCAATCCCTCAAACATTAAACACCTCTTTAAATGAAGGGTTCTTTCCGGCCGGAGGAGATATACAAAAATATACATTAGCTACGTACGCCTCTGAATCACAATAATAGCTATTACTATTGGTTTACTACATCGTAGGTGTAAAATATTATAATGCATTGATTACCGTCGAGGAAAAAATCACTAGCCTTACGACTGCGTGTGAGGTCTTTACATTCAATGAAGGTAATTCGTTATTCGAAATTTGTCAGGCACGAATTGGTAATATATTGAAATTACTATTATATGTTCTCATTTTACCCGAAGCTACAACTGAGTGACTTATTGGTGGTCGTAAAATGGGGATTCCCTGCCCTCATATTTTTTTTGTAGGTATACGTCGTATTTCATTAACAACCAAGCTTTGTGAACCTGATTTCTGATTTGTCTTGTCACTTATTCATTAAACCTCTTTTCTAATGTTCTGTGACGAATAAAACGTCAATTTTTCTGTAAAAATATTAATGAATATTACTGGAATTCTATCCTTACACCAAACTGTTATTTTAACACCTCTTGAAAGAAGAATGAACAGTTCAATCTTCCCCTTGAAGATGATCACTTGGTGATTGAAACACTGTTCAATCTTCCTTCAATCTTCCTTCCCCTTGAAAGAAGATTGAAAAGTTCGATCTTCCCCTTGAAGATGATCACTTTGTGACTGAAACACTGTTCAATCTTCCTTCAAGAAAAAGATCAAATAGGTCAATCTTTCTCTTGAAGATGATTACTTGGTGACTGAAATACTGTTCAATATTCCTTTGAGAGAAAGATTAAACAGGTCAATCTTCCTCCTGAAGATGATCACTTGATAATTGAAACACTTTTCAATCTTCCTTCAAAAAAAAGATTGAACAGGTCAATCTTCCCCTTGAAAGAAGATTGAACAGTTCAATCTTCCCTTTGAAGATGATCACTTAGTGATCATCTTCCTTTAAGAGAAAGATTGAACAGATCAATCTTTCCCTTGAAGATGATCACTTGGTGATTGAAATACCGTTCAAAATTCCTTCAAATGAAAGATTGAACAGGTCAATCTTCCTCTTGAAAGAAGATTGAACAGTTCAATATTGCCCTTGAAGATGATCACTTGGTGATTGAACCACTGCTCAATCTTCCTTCAAGAGGAAGATTGAACAAGTTTCTAGACTTCTTCAGTAGTTCTTGACATCTCCACTGTATATTTCCTGTTCTTACCAGGTTCCATTTTTTCCTGCACATGATTTGAGATTTATATAAAGTATTTCTCATTACTTTTTATTATGAAGCATGCCCATACTGTCTTCCTACTGATATTAACGAAAGCCTTCTGCAAGGCAGCGTAACAGAACTATATTCTTTGATTCTATTATAATATTACCTAGACCGTATTCAAGTTTGTGCTTCTCTTTCCACTTTCCTTTTTATGTTTTGTTATTTATTGTTTTCTAGTTAATGATTGTGAGGTCAGAGTCAAAATTAATAGCAAGTAGCTCATAAAATTATTACTGAGATGTGCAGATGAAAATATAAGGGCATATTCAGTGGTATAATCTAGATTTAGTCTCAGATTTGAATCCCTGCGGTAAAACCGCAACTTTTGTTTTCAGTCCTCACAATCATTTACTTCTGCCTTTGACCTTCTCTGGCCACATATCTCAAAACTAATCAATAGGAGACTATTGTCATACGTGAGATGTAAACTTTTTCATTGTTTTTGAGCATCGAAGGAAATAATCGGAAGAAAAATTATGTTTTCGTCACCTCCTGTGAGTTTTGCATTTCTGGTGGTTGGGAGAAATGTTCCTTTTGTACAGAGAAAAGCCTAGTTAATTGATGGGCATCGGAATATTTATAACGGATTTATATCCCAAAAATAAGTTGAATTATTAACAAAGAAATAAAACAAGTCGAAATGGAATCCATCACGATGGGTACTCTCCTGGTACTTTGAGTTCAAAGCGGAATGCAATAAAGCTCCGACATGGCAATTAATTTAATAACTGTAAATTACGCAAGTCGGCAAATAAGAATTAATTTCAAAACAAAATATTAAATGCATACTATAAACCACGGAATTTAATGAAGTAAATATGCGATGAGGCCGGTTTTGTTTTCGTGTTTAACGAGTAAATGAAAAAGTTTATTATATGTTAATAATTTTAAATACTATATTAAATAAATGTTCACGCTAAGCAAATAACGGCACCTTATAATATATCAGCTTATAAGTTCAAAGCAATCAAAGTGTTATAAATTTCAATGAAGTCAGTTCCGATAACAAGATTATAAAATATTGTGCAATCCCTTTTCGAAGAACTTGAGGTATTAGCCGGTAATGACTTCTACTTTTCGTATTTCCATGATATGAGTATTTCAGCGGCTTACTTAGATATTTGCTCGATAGCAAATACAAAAAAAAATTGTGAGGATATATTTGTGAATGATAGATGGGTCGAGAAAAAAGCCCATCCAATCAGGCCAACAAGAGAACCAAGATGAAAGAATTAGACCATAGGTGAAAACATACAACTGTCGAAGGAAGTCAATCAGCTAAAAGTGATACTATACACAGACTGACCGGAACCAACACCTAGAATAGATGAAAACAAAGGTTGTGAAGTAGCAGAGATGCTAGTCAGATGTACCCAGGAAACCAAACAATGGTTAAACCCATGTTACTTTGCATGTGTCAGATTCAAATCATCAACTTTATATGCAGGCTTTGAATCAGTTGTGGGGATACCAGAATCGATGATATGAAACCGGAAATGAAATTGATCAATAAGGAACAGAGAAAAACCGAAGAATTATTTCTACAGATCGGGGTTCGGCTCAAAGTAATCTTGGGTCTGCCTTTACGAACCTGCCCCCCCAAAACGAACAAAAACGGACCTCATAAAGGGGACAGCATTAGCTCGACAAGTGTTTGGTGAGGTTCTTCCCTCTGAGTAATCCCTATCTATGTTATATGTAACAGTAGTTCCGAATAGTAATGGTCGCTCAAGAGATTATCCAAAGCAGTATCTAAAATACTTTGAGTTCTTCATCAGAAGTTGCGCTTCTGCTGATGTATGAGGAACAGATTAGACTCGTGTGGGAATAAGGGTGGTCCCAGAAATATCAAGAAGAAAATATAAAAAGTTTGGAGAAAAATGTATTAATTTTTCTACATACTCTCCCTGCAGCTCTATACTCTTTTCTTTGCGGCGTTTGATATGAATGCGATGCAAGACATAGAATTAATCTCGTGGGATTTGCGACTGACCGCCTTGAGACGCCTCTTTATCTTTGATATTCGAGGATTGAGTTCACTGTTAACCTAGTAGATGTCGCTGTCGTGAAAGATATCGTCGCCTTCACTTACGGAGCAACTATTGGCAGGAGTTGCGTCAAAATTAGTCTCTAATAAGATTTCTGTAATGGGGGGATATACTTGATATGAATGCGATGCAAGACATAGAATTAATCTCGTGGGATTTGCAACTGACCGCCTTGAGACGCCTCTTTATCTTTGATATTCGAGGATTGAGTTCACTGTTATTCTAGTAGATGTCGCTGTCGTGAGAGATATCGTCGCCTTCACTTACGGGGCAACTATTGGCAGGAGTTTGCGTCAAAATTAGTCTCTAATAATATTTCTGTAATGGGGGGATATACTTGGATGAACCACGAACTGTATCTGAGATTACCTCTAAAATTCGGTAGGGTCTCAGTTGATACTGAGGATAAAATACGCCAGGTCATGAGCAATGTAGAGGAGATGTATAACTAACTCTCCCCCATCCTTTGAATTCGTTATACAAAAGCCTGACTTGCACCTAAGATACTGTTTATGATTATTTTTAAGTTTTTATACAATCGCTAATTGTTATAGATGTGATTACCACACGTATTTTGGAGCTTTAGCTAAATAAAAATATTAGTAGTTCAAGCATTTTTTCCTTTCATTACTTAATTCAATTTATTCTGTGCAGAAAAAATATAATATGTATATAAATATTGACAGTAGAAAAAAACAGGATCCTTTTTAGACTTACAAATATATCGATTGCTGTCTGTTACCAAAATGAAAAATATTATTGATGTTTTCACCGAATTCCACTATATACAAGCACCATAGTTCAATTCTGAGACTAAATTTTCATTCCACTTTTCACTATAACCTTCTCTGGCATTTTTCTTCCAGTAAAAAAAACCAACATAATTGTTCTTAAAACTTCTACATGAATTCTTGAACATTTCAATGAACTCTTTCAATATCTCTCAACTTTATCTTTGGAAGATGAATTTAATAGAAGAGAATTATGAGACTCCAACTGGCCCCAGTGTTATTTCTGAACCTATTCATATTCATATTCTAACAAATTTCTTTTTTTTTCCGAATGTAATTATTCATACCTCCCTTCTGAAAGATGATTTGCAATCAGTTCTTGAATTAGATAGACAGTACTGAAAGAAAATAAATATTTTGTCTTCGTGCACAAAGTCACAAGCGGAGCTTTACTATTAGCCGGTGGTATTGGCCAGGTAAGTAGTAGTTCTCCGGCAGGCAATCACCCGAACCTACGGTGCAGGTACTTTGGAGATTGAATTTGTAAATGTTTATTTTCTAGTACGTATGCATCTCTTCTCGATATAGTCTTCAATACTGAAAGAGTTATATTTTCAATTAGTTGAAGGAAAAGAGAAATGAAAATTTATCTTCACCAGAATCAACTTGGAAAGACTATGTTGGCTCGAAGAATTGTAGTGACACTTACCGGCTATTGAAGATGTGGAGGCACCAAGCCAAGCATGTGAAGACTCTAGTAACTTGGCCTGAAACAGAAGAAATATAGATTAGAAATTGAATCGTCGGCGGCCAAACATGATTTCTGAAAAAGTATGTAGTAGTTTCTGAGTTATGATAGACATTTGGAATATTCAGGAACCATATTTTTCAATGATGCTCACCGATATCCTTTTACGTTTGGAGAAAAAAAACAGGTGATCTAGCGATATTGAATAAAATTGTAAGTGCGTTGAACATACGATAAAGATAAGGCTGATGTGATTGCAATGCTATTTCAGATAATATTTTTCTAATCATGCTCATACTTTCAATGTATATATAATTCATATTTTCAAGTTTATCAATTATTGGTAGAAATTGAATATATATTCATCTAGCAAGCGCACATTTTACTTTTTATCAACAATTTGTCTTAAAAAATGTTTGCAGTATTATTTTCATTACTTTTGTTTTCTTCAAAGTTGGATACAGGTACTACAGCAGATTTTATATAGTTTTATTTAGAAGAGAAGGCAAAGTTTTGAGAATACTAAAAAACTACGATAATGTCTATAAAGGGTTCGTTTGACATGAACTAATTTCTCTGGTTTGTCCAGTGAAAACCTTGCTTTTCGATTTATTGTTTGAATGCATTTTTAAAAACAACAAATAACTCACATTAATTGCACGAGTTCCTCGATGAGAACTGAGAGGTAAATGAAAATTCAGACAAAATCACTCGAATATCACTTCTCATCTCACACATGTTTCTCAATCAAACATATGCTTCTCAGTCTAACTGAAGAACAATGAGGCCCCAATTTTAATTTTTTCAAATTCCTGCATAACCTCAATTCCTGCTTAACATCAATCCTGAACCAATTCCGCATATAAACGGCGAATGCTCCCACACAAAGGACAGGTACAATGGCATTCCGTCCAGCTTGTTAAAAATACTTTATTGTCAATCGAGATGTATTTATTTATTGAAGGTTTCCTTATCTAGATGTCAAATTTAAGGGTTTGTCTTCATCAATATGAGATCGATCGGCAATAAACAACAATGGTTCTGTCTGATAGGATTCTTTCGTTTAGAATGTAAATACTTACAAAAGCATGATGATTGAGCAACGAGCATTTTTGTGAATATTTCAGACAAACCTATATTAGATAGTTTGTTTCGAAAGAAGAATGACTGAGTATTGAGTTTTTGATTCAAATTTGGAAACTATCTTTTTTGAAGTCGGTATTGTAACCATTCAGTTATCTCTTTTCTTATGGCAACCCCAAATTACACAGTTTTAATAGCTGAAACTTCGTTGAAAACACTTCGATCTTCAAGTACAACATCCATCTTGTTCAACCAGTGATCACCTTTCAGTTCATTTCTCTTCTTTAAATTTTAAGAATGAATTTCAAGTAGAAATTCTGAACTTTTTGTATGTATTCCTTGAACAGATTGGTTGAACATAGACCACACAAAATATAGAGATATCAAATGTGCAAAAGGTATTTATTTCTACAGACTCTAGATTCGAAAAACATAACGTAGGATTTGGTACAACGATCAGAACTCTTTTTCACAAATGACTTTATTTTTCTATTGCTTCAAAAACAACATTTTTCATTGTTTTCACCAAGAAGAGGTTTTCTTTGCTTATATATTGCATAGATCCACGATTCTGCATTCATAATTGCAACATATTCATTTCACGCGAATAAAAAAGTTCTCTTATCTTTGGCCAGGCAGAAGAAACCATTCATAGCTAAATACTTCTACTTCCGCGGTAGCGTCAGACAAGAAAATCGTTATTTATATATCTCGTGGCAGTATAATGATTTACAGAGGTTGCAATCTCGATAAAAGTAAATTATAATGTTGGATTTCTTTGCATGTTTCGCTTCGGCCAACATATTATATGACAAAATGTATCATTATGAGAATAGATTCACGACTACTGTGCTGGTCAACAACCGGCCTCACTTAGCTGGCGGCGGTTAGATCTAATCGGGGCCGCCACCGACGCATAAAATGTGACAGATATCTAATTCGTTTTCGGAATACGAGGGGCGAAAGAATCGTTGGCCTTGTCTAACCTAGATTAATTGGAGATATATAATATTCAAGAAACATTGTGAACTTTTCAGTTTCACAAAAACACAGTATTTCGCTGTACAATAGCTTCCTCAGGCGTGTCAATAAAAGTATAAGTTCTTTCTGATTATTTCTGTCGCATCGATAAGTTCGAAGTACAAACTGAGCGAAAACAACTGTAATTCCATATATTTCAGTCACTGTTTCGGATGGATTTTTCTTTCAGTTTATTACTTTTTCCCTTTCTTTGAAAGCGTCTCATTTTGTGTTATTCATAGGACAAGTGATAAGTCTGGGATCACACCAAGATCTTTGGTTCCGAAAGAAGATGATTTATACAGTTAGATCGTTTTGTACAATCAATGTATCAGCCACACTTTTAATTATTTTAAAATATTTTAGATTGTCATCAAATAGCAAAGCTTCACTTTCATGGAATTAGCTAATTAGATCGTTAATGAAAAGGTTGAACAACAACGGTCCTAAATGTGATTCTTGTGGAACACCCGAAGTAACTGCGATGGTACGAGACTAGTCATGATTGAACCTGGCAGTTTGCGTTATTTCCTTAAGATAGCTCTTGAGCCACTGCTTTATTAGCTCATCAACGCCGTATAAACAAAGTTTAAAAATCACGAGATCAAGAATAACTTTGTCAAAAGTTCAGGAAAAATCACTGTATACAAAGTAAACTTGTGAGCCCCCAGTTCCGTTGACTATTTGGATGCAAACACGAATTGTTGAGTTCCTATAATCGCGTAGCTCGTTTTACTTGGATAAGTATGAATATAAATAAATAAAAACAAGCAATGGATATATGGATCCATGACAAAAGTGAACCGTTGTAAACTAAAGTTGAATTATAAAATTAAGGTGATTTTAATCATAACGGTTCCAGACTGAAAACAAATTGATACACAATATATATCTACAATCGAGGAAGTAGGTAACAAATAATTGTCATGATCTTTGTCATACATTTTTTGAGATTTGTTTCACATCTTGAATTTTCAGGAAGAAAACTGTAAAGTTTCCTACACAGGTAGGATTTCTGCCCAACTGATTTGGGCATTGACGATACTATGATTCCGTCGTGTAGCATATTTATGGTGATAAGTAGTTAATTCTGAATAAATAAGATCGCTAGAGTAGTCGTAACTTTTCCGTGAGATACATCTGGTAAATCTTTTCTACATAAGCGAATGTAGATGAGTTTTCGACATTACACCCCAACCAATTATAACATACATCAGATGGGGCTCTACTAAACTCTTATAAACATAATTTTCTGTTTTTGATTGAGTATATTTGAATTTGTGAGTATGCATCGTAATTTTTTAACTATGTGGTTTATGTGCTGGTCCCACCTGAGATTGCTGCCTAAAATAATTCCAAAATATATTATTTTCTTTGTGGGTTTCGTGTTGGAGATTTTGATGTCATATTCTGGTAGAGAGTTGTCATAACTACTGAATGCTAAGTGGTAGGTTTCTCAAAGTTAATAGTTAAGAGCCTGTGGTCGAACTATTTGATTTGATGAAGGTCATGTTGTAATTTCTGTTTCAAATTAAATCAGTTTTTGTCGTCGCAAAACAACACAGTATCATCGGCAAAACTCAGAATGTTGGAGTTAATGTCTTGTAGAAAGAGGTTGTTCAAGTGAATATTGTATAGGATTGGTCCTAACACCGTTCCCTGGGGCACACTACATGTAACAATTTCCTCTCCACTTATATGATTTTCCACTTTTACCCTTTGCTCTCTTTTGTAAAGATAAGTTTTGAAAATATTATTCGCTATACCTCTAATTCCCTCGTACAGAAGATTCAGTAAGATAGAGTGGTCGACGGTGTCGAAAGCTTTCCTAAAGTCTATGAAAACAGCAGTAGAGGGTTTCGATTCATCATGTTGGGTCTTGGATGGACATATTCTCTCTGAAGCCGTATTGTGATTTCAATAAACATATTCAATCTCTTTTGAAACCTTCTCAAGAACTTTAGCGATACTAGTTATGAGTGAGATTGGTCTACAGTTTGCTACATCAGTTTTTTGTCCACTTTTATATATATGACTGCCATTTTGAGAGCTGAGGGAAAACATCCCGGCTATAGTAACATATTCACTGGGTGTGTTAGTGATTTCGATATATAATCAGACACCAGTTTCAGATATTCTGCTTTGATAGCATCATAGCCAATTTCAAATATTACTCTCCAGTACCTTTTTCGATATTATATAATTCAAAGACCGTCGTTCGAATCGCCCGGAACTGCCTATCAGCAATGCGTCATTATAATATGAATTGTCTCATTGTGGGACACATGACACGTAATACATGGTTTCAATGAGTGAAGTGAACTGTTGGGCGGGTATCCCGTCTGAAAATAATCGAAGCAAAGCAAAGTTCACTTCGCAAACAGCTAGTTTGTTCTATGGCAACTTCCATATCTTCAGGCCCAACCGGAATTTGTCCGTGTTTTTCTGCCTTAGGCAACGGATATGCATTCGCCGGGGCTTGTTAGCGACAAAATTGAATTTAAGCACATATGCCAGTATAAAAATATGCATTATTAAAGTAGGTAGAATCAACTGGAATTCGGTTCTGGTGGGAAATCAAGTGGGACCAACTGGCCTAACTTTGCACGTGACTAATTCTCCATTTAGAGTTGTTTTACTGTTTTCATGTCAAAAAATATATTTATTTTTCTACCGATTGCTGGTGAAGCATTTTGCTATCCAAAACAGGTTTTAATTTTGGTTGTACAGGTAGTTTTCTGTTAACGCGTAACTTGCCAAATGTGATACCAGTTTGATAGCAGGAACTTCCGGACTTTGACAATTGATAGCGGCTGTCTTGTTGATCGAAACACGTGTCAAGGTGTTGAAACGATTTGGTGTTCAGAAAAAACTCTAATAATATTCATTACTACACCAAAGGTTCCAAACAGATCATCACAAGTTTCGATTATATGAAGAAATACATTGAAAAAATGTGATTTCCATTTTGAAACATAATATAGATCAGTGAGACTTTTCCCACAACTTGTAGAAATTGTCAACAATGTTGAAACCTTGCATCACAGAATTAATGTATTCAAATTTATGTTATGTTTTGTAGACATTTAAATTATATTCAAATGTTATATGCGTGATGCCACGTGTAAAAACACTTTATGTAAATATAAATTATAATAATTTATAAGTAGGCTATTGTATTTTGATAGAAAAACTAAATATGCATTTAAAAATATGTTTTCAACACTTTTGTCCTTAATATCAATATGTATTAGGCGATTTTATACGAGAAATAAAGAGAATATGATATGTTAATATCGAAAGTTAGGTTCAGGGACGTTTTTTTCTATCCGAAATGAAACAATACAGCGTAAAACTATTTTCAACATTGGAATGTTTGGAAATGTTCTCTTCGAGTGGTATTGATGATAATTTCCGAAGAGTAACATAATAGTTGCTGATTTTTGAGTTTGTTGTCAGTCGATTATTTCGAGTGATCTTTGAAAGTTTCCTGACCTCCCAAAAAATGAAAATAGTGATGATATTTATCAGAGCACTTCTGAGAAAACAAAGTGGAGCGAATGGGATCTGAAAGGACTGTTCAAAGAAGCATTTCAGGATGTTGCATATATTCTTTAAACTCAACCACTGAATAGAAGCAGTGCTGCAAAAGAAATCTTTTTATCTTTTTCTGAAAGGAAATTATATTGAGTGACTTGATATCAGATGGTAATATATTATACACATGATAGTCTGGTAAATTTCTTTGGGAGACTGTAAGCCTGTACCTGGGAGT
>WOGO01000134.1:0-29736 GCA_015342085.1 Leptinotarsa defecta
TATACGGGGTGTTCCATTAAAAAAAATAAAGTTGCTAGGACTTTTTGATGGAAGTGGCAACGCCGCAATGCTGAAAATATTTTAGATCGATAGAACAAGTAAGGAAATGTGAGAGGTGAAATTTTCAGAAAAATCATGCTTTGCGTTTTCCAGAAACGTCTAACCTACCATCGACAGTGAGTCACGCTGAGTGATAAAAGCCCCTGTTCATAATTTCAAACTAGTTTTGAACGAAAGAAAACATCAAGGTCGGACCAAATTTATGTATAAAGGTGCCATATTTAGTACTTTTCGCCAAGACAATAGTGTTGCATCGCTCGTTACCAGAAGGGCGCAGTAATACCATTGTCACAGTGCATCGAATTGTATTTCACTGTGGTCAAAAAATTCATAAAAGTCACCGATATGAATTGTAAAAAAAATTGGTTGAAAGACTGCACCTTGTGGTATATCAACAGCGGTTCTGCACTTTGCTTGAAGACAGCCCATGCCAGTTTCCTACACATTAAGTTCTTTCAATATTATATTGAAACAGAAAAGTTGAAAGGCAAATATTCCATCAAAACATTTATATCTATGAACGAAAATACATCATCATCAAGAAACATAATACTACAAAAACTCCAACTTACATGAGGTACATTTATAAGGTTCGCACAACGTCATGGGATCCACCTTCGTCTCGGCGAGGGCGAATTTCTTTATCGACTTAGAATTCGGCAAGGCGATAACCGAATAATCAGCATAGGGATGCGCCCTGTCCTGATGCAAGAAAACGTACTCTTTCACCGCGGCCCGATACAAGCAGTACGAACAAGAAAATCGGCAGTTGCCGTGGCGGATATCGATATGCATCGGCACGTGCTCCCACGGCGTCTTCATGTCGCAATACACGCAAGGGATCATCGATTCCGGGTCCATGGAGTGCGCCTTCAGGTGCCGCTCCAAAAAGTCCCTGAAATTCGTAGTGAACAGGCAGTAGTAATGGGGGCATTTGTACAAGTTGCCGGCTTCCTCAATAAACTTAGCCATAGCCTTCTGCGTCTTCCTGGGCTTTCCTATTTCCGCCACAGAAAGCTTTGCTTCCTTCACCACCAGGTTCAGGTTCTGCTTGACGATGGGTGCCAATGGAGGGGGTTGCGGCTCTGCTAAGGACATGACATCGGCTATCTTGAACGGGAATGGATTGTCGTCCGTTAGCTCGATTTGAGCGACGGTTGCCTGCGCTTCTTCAGCTACAGTTTCGTCTATCTTCTCCTTGTTTTCAGGAGGCTCACTGACGTTGGAGTTTTTCTGGTCTTTATCGATTTCCTCCTCCCAGTCGTTCTTGGTCACGCTTAGGGCGTCCCCGCTCAATCTCCGGATCCGAAGCAAGTTGAGTGGCCTTACTGGAGTCGGTTGTTCGACGGAATCCGAACCGGCCTGAGTGGTGTTCAAAAAATCGGCGTGCTCAGTGATGGTGTGCTTGAACAAGTTCTCCAACAGCGATGCTTCTTGCGTAGCTTCAATTTGGACGCCGCACGTCTCGCAGAGCGTCGTACTTCGACCCACGGCGCTGGCCCCGTGCATTTCCCTGCAGTGCCTCTGAAACACGTCCTTGTGGTCTGTGGAGAAGACGCAAGGCGGCACCAGGCAGCAGAACGTCGTTGACTCGCTGGTCTTGATGACCTTCACGAGACCGCCGATTTGCAGTGTTTTCGTAGAACTATCGGAAGGTTTCACGTTGACCAACTCGTTAACGTGTGTCAAGGGGGGCGGACCGTCATCATCCTCGTCTTCAACGGTATCCGCGGGTAAATTTCCCGCCGTCCCGAGCTTACCCCTCAGTTTTTCGATCATGTCGACGATAACTCTGTCGTTCTTCTGCGTGACGTCGAAACTCGGCGTGGAGAGCAGAGGGTCTTCCTCTTCGGGCAGAACGGGGTTCTTCATCTTCGTCTGGGTGGGAACTGGGGGCGGTTCTACTGATGGTTCCGTAGGAGGTCGCACGATCGGGGGGTTCTTCTCCAAGACAGGCATGGAAATGGGGGAATTGCTTCTCCTGCGGTAGCACATGCTATCCGTCAGTTCGTCCTTGGGCTCTTCCTTGACCATCACATCGTTCTTACTCAACCTATAAGACATATTATTCTAAAAATCGCAACTACTTGAAAGGTTCTCTAATTATTTCTCCAACATTCATTGAATTTCATTAAATCAACTTTATTCGCTAATTTTATATAATACATATTATATCATGACCAAAAGTCATTGTGGATCAACCACCGATTAGTATTTGCTATAAAATAGAAAGTAATATACTCGTCAAATTCATTTGGGCACAGTACTTTATAACTAGATAGACAATAAGCTGTCAAATCAAACGGATTTTTTTTTCCATAGTCACTATAATTGAAACATATTTTTGTACTTATAAAATAAGACATTTTTCAAGCTTATTGCTTGCTTCTAATTTGTGTTCCCAGGTATATTTTCATAGTATGAAGATGACCCGTGTATAGTATACTTCATCAGCATTTTCCAATGATATAGAATCAACCTATTCCTGTTCAATGAATGGTTCAATTCTTCACCTCATTCGCAGACCAGTTGTCATCAATGATTCAAGTGAAGCCTTGCTCTTTTTCTTTATATCCACGACTTAACAATTATTGACTTAGAGGGTTCGTTCACTTTATTAGCAGATGTCACCACAATATTATGGGATGAAAGCCATATTTCAGAACTTCATAATGCCATTTCCTCAGATATCAATAAAATCACAAATTATTTCAACCATCAATATATCATCTTTCAATTGTATTAGCTTCTAATGCTAGTAAGTGAGAACAACCACATCATACAGCAAGTTTCTCGACATATTTATTAATAAAAAACTTAAATTTGAGGGCCACATTAGTTTTCAATATGTTATTCACTACAAAAAAGTTATTATGATACCAGCAGATGTGATATTTTTGAAAATAAAGTTTATGAAGATCAAATCATTTCCACTGTAGTTTGTTGAATTAGGTGTTTGTTCATATGTAATTATGGTAGGTCTGTAGCGATTCAACGTGGGTGCTTTGTTCACTCACTCACTCGACCAATGTGTGAGTCGGTAGTTTAAGCCGCAGGGTGAACGATCGATTTTCACTTGCTATCATCCAAACCGTGTTAGGAATCACACGTTAAAAGGTAAGACCTCATCAGTTCTTAGCTCGCATAAGTTTTAAAATCTGAGGGCTGTCGTTCGTAGGGGGTCGGTAACGGAAAAACATATTTTGAACATACCGTTATCATAGACTTGTGTGAATTTGACTATTCATATATTAGTATTTTATATTTTCTTTCATGAACATTTGAAATTCCAAAAAATTTGTTAATTTTATTGCAGGATAATGTATTAATTTGTTTCATATTTATAGTTTCTTTCATTATTTATTTTGTATCATCATACCGTCTTTTTGCTATAATTTTTCCGTCAATAAGAGCAACTCTTTGGACAATTAAGTATATTAATTAAGATTATTGATCCACTCATTTCTCTGAGGCCTCAAATTGATATTCCTTACACATTGCCAAGCTACATACACTTCCGTTTGGAAGAAGAATGTGAACTGACTGAGCAGGTAGCTGCAATGTGAATTGCCGCCTTATATTTGATTTTCGACCATTTGTATACCAGTGTTTCTAACAAGCATATTAACCACTCCTCACACTTCAACTGTAAAGTTTGTATAGAAAGAGTAGTTCGATATAATCTGGTTCGTGAACATGTTCCATATTTTTTCCAATCTGAAGTTTCCTACTCAGGCGTCCCCCTTTCAACATGTGAAGGTGGCAGACTCAAGAGTGTATCCAATGCTGGTGTTGGTAAGGTTTCTCATTGATCCCAATATTCAAAAACGAGCTAGTATTTGCTTCTGGTCTAGTTTACTAATAGAAGCAGACAATAAATATGTCTGGTTTTAATGCTTATTACTTTCAGTAAGTGCTTCTGGCCAGCTCAATGCCTTTCTCTCTATTATGCCCAAATTTTGATTTCAGTATAGTCTGGGATCTAGTACCACTCCCAAACATTTCACCTCTTCCAATAATTATATCTCTCAAATTGGTGAGTTCATTTTATTATAATGTTCAGGGTCTACTACATATGTTACCTCACTATATTATTATATTTAACCTAGACGAGAATATAAAATGACTGAGTCGTCTGCATATCCCAGTAATTTATATCCATTGTGAACAAGAACCTCCCTCCCTAAGAACAGTAGCTTGCTTCACCTCTGCTACTACTGGTTCCCTGTAATGAGCTTCTATACCAATGTTCTTTTTTCTCGACGCTTGGCTGATCGATTCTAAAGATGTATTACTATCCATTTATGTTCCTACTTATTACTGTTTAAAATTAAAAAATAATTATCATTACCTGTTGCACAGTTTGTCAACGAAGTTTAGAGATGTCCTCGAGCCAACCGATCGGTTCAGTTCATCCATCTTTTGCAGTCGCTCTTGCTCGATCTTCTTGTTCTCCTCTTGCAAGTCCGTTTTACATGTAAACACGTTCATTTCAATTTCCTTTTTCACAGCCTGTTCGATTTTTTCCACTTGTTTTATATTCACAGACTGTGCCATCATTGGGATTTCTCCGCTCTGTTCAGACACTTCTTTTTGTTCTTGCTGTGGGGTGCCTTCACTGCTTTCTGTCGTATCTCCGCCCTTCGTCTCGTCCGACGAAGACTTCTTCTTGTCCGCGTTGTCGGTCAGTTCCATGATAACCTTCAACTTTTCCTGCGCCTTGGCCTTGGCAGCTCGCTTGCTCTTGCCCGGAAGTATCTTTTCCGCGTCCAATTTCAAATCACACCGAATTCTCGTGGCTCTTTCAACGTCTTTATCGCTACTTCTGCTTGAAACCGATTCGCTATCGGTCGTGGTGTCTTCTGATTCGGTTTCTTTAGACCGCAGGTACCTTCTCTCTAGCAATTTTTTCTTGGACTTTGGCCCCGGTTTCGGTCCGGGTTTTCGGCGCTTTGGAGGAGCCATTTCGGGTTCAGGTTCTTCCATAACGTCCTCAGTATCCTCTTTCGAATTGGAAGCAATCGATTTTCCTTTGCCTTTACCCATGACAGCCTCGGATGCTTTCTCGCTTGGTTCTGCTTCTTTGATTATCAGCTCAGAAGTTTCTGATTGTTTCTGCAGTTTCTCTATCTCCTCGTCAAAGTGAGTTGATAGATTAATCTTATAAATATTCGGTCTGATCAAGTGGTAAATATTCACGTGCTCTTGCACTAGTTTCTCGTTCATCTGAACATAGTTGCACTCGCTGCAAATATATCCGAACATAATGGTGGAATTGTAACTCTTACGAACAATCGGCAGGGCGTCTTCTTTGTGAACGGTATTCATATGATACTTAAGAGTTTTGGCTCCGCAAAAACAAATGCCGCAATTGGGACAAATGTGCCTATACTCGCCGGTGTGAGTAGACAAGTGGTCATAAAACAAAGTCGGAAACACTACCGTGTTAGCCGTGCAAAACCTACAAACAAACTTGACCTTCTTGGCTCCTCTCATTGCCGCGCAGGCCTCGTATTTGCTTAGGTTTTTCTTCGAGTCCGCTATAGATTCGGCAGCTACGGCTGGCGTAAACCTCGAACTCAACACCTCCGAATCGGGATGAACCGTCTTGTAATGCGTCGTGATGAACTTCCCCTTGAAATCGCACAATTTACAAGCGTAGGAGGACTGCATAGCAAAATCGACAAAATAGTCCTTATCGGGCTCCAAGAAATCTTTGGAGCCGGAATCGTTCAGTTCCTCTTCTACAGTCGGTTTAGCGACATCTTCAAGTACAGGCTTCTTCTTCTTATTCTTCTTAATCACCCCACTTGCCCATCCACCACGCTTTCTCTTCAACCTTTTTCTAAGTTTGGCATTTTGCTTAGTCTCATTCGATAGGGAAGGTTCTTTTTCATATTCGCTGCTTTCGGACCCTGAATCGTTCTCAAAATCTGACGCTTCCTTTCTGGAATCCTCTTCGATGACAGAATTTTCGTTATCGCTATCCTCATACGTCATACTTCTTGTGAACCTCCTTGAATATTTTTCGTTCTCCTGTATTTCGCTTTCGGGAATTTTGGAAATTATAACTCTGACGTTCTTCATCGTGTTTACTTCGGTGTGATCTGAAGTCTTCATTTTCGGTTTAGGGCCGGGTTTTCTCCGGACTTTGAGGGGTTCTTCGGATTCGCCGGATGACGGGACCGATAGAGCGTGGGGATCATCTTTCAACAGATGACACATCCTTTTACCTGTCGCTGTCAGAACCCCATCGCGTATGAACATATCCTGGATGTCTTCGTGGAGCTTGTCCAGTTCCGATCTGCATTTTTTCCTAGGTTTTATAGAGCACGTCGTTGTCCTCTTCCTAGATTTGATTCTTTCTCCCACGGTGACAACTACGTCGCCCTGTATCAATGAGCTATCCAAATTTGAATCAGTAGTAATCTCCGAAGACATTGTTTCAGCTGGAAGCGAGTCCTCTTCATCTTTGCCGCGATCCGCCGAATCTTCAGGAAACTCCGAAGACGTGGTTTCAGTAGGAGGCGATTCCTCTTCATCTTTGTCGCGATTCGCTGAATCTTTGGGAGACCCTGACGAAATTCGCTTAACACGTCTCCTCAATTTACGTTTCGGAATAATTTCATTCTTTGGAGCGATATCTTCGGGAATCGTATCTTCTGGTGCAGCATCAGTTCCTTGTATTTTATCAAGAGGTTCAGCAACTTTTGTCACTTCCAGAGGCTGTTTTGAGGACTCTTTCACTTCAGACACTTCTCCAGCTGATTCTTCAGTTTTCTTTGATTCCGCTTCTTGACTGGCTTTTTTTGGGCCGTCTTCATCTTCGGAACTATCTTCTTCTTCAGCTTTGATGATTTTCTTTATTTTCGACAATTCTTTTGGGTTGAAACTGTCTGAGAACGTGCTTATGAGAGAATAGAGAGCCGTCTTCTTTTCTTTTTTGTTTTGACTTCCTAACAAATTCGCAAAGAACTGAGCAAGGATGGTTTGTTCTGCCGGGGGTTTGGTTTCCTGTGGTTTGTGTTCCGGACTTTTGGCTGCTTCCTGTACAATATCTTGTTTCTCATTTTCAGTTTGTACAGCAGGAACAGAATTCGTTGTATCATCCAGATTTTTCTTCTGAGCATATTTTGCGAGCTCCGGAGGACCTGCTAGTTTTTCATCTTGGTTAACGTCTTTTGATGTGATTCCTGCGTCTTTCTCAGTAACGACTTCTCTATGTTTAATTTCTATATCGTCAACTTGCCGAATCTTCTCCGGTTCACTGCTGCTTGCGATATTATTAGCATCCTCCATCGCCTCCTCATCCGTATCATCTTTGGCCTCGCAATGACCGGTATCTGCACCACCGTCATCAGATTCTTGGTCATTACCCTCTACGGCCTGGGGCGCCTTATCGCCCTTATCCGTCTCAGAGTCATCCCGCACCGTAATAACTTCGCTAGTAGGTTCCACTCGTAACGGTTCTGATTCCTTCTTTATTTTCGGAATGCGGAAAGGCTGCTTACCGTAGCCTTTACCAGTTTTATGTTCCTCTTTTCCGGAGTACAAGCTATCCAGAGGAGACAAGAATGAATCCGAGTCGTTATTTGTTCTGGACCTAGAGTTTGATCTAGACCGCGATCTATTGCGATTAGTCCTTGTATACATTCTATCGAATTTGCTGTCAAATCGGTTGGGCCTATAGTCTTCCCGAACCCTTGATCTACCTCTGTCGAATTCTCTATTCAGCCTTGGGTCTCCTCGAATCAAACGAGGATCTTTAGACTCGCGGCTGTCCCTAGGTTCTCTATTATCTCGATTATCTTTGTATTCTCTGTTATCTCTCGATTCTCTGGAATCTCTGTCAACAAGAACTCTGTTGTCTCTATAATCCCTGTGGTCTCTTGCAACTCTCGGATCCCGACTATTCTCTCGCATTTCCCTGAATTCCCTGTAGGTCTTAGGACCCCGATGCATCGGTTCGAAGTCTCTGCGATCCATTCTCCATCTAAAATCGTCTTGTTGCTTGAAGTCTCGGAACGGCATCCCAAAAGAGTTTTGCTTATGTTCTTGGTAATGTGGTGTTTCAGGAGATAAAAGGGGTGGTCCCCCATTGTACTGGTTGGCAGGTAATGGAGCATTGGGAGGGTAATAATCTAGCTTGTGCATGGTATCCATTTGATTGTAGTTGGAGTAAGACTGATTAAACCTCTGAGGGGTTATCAGAGGTGGGATGAATCTATTCGCAGGAGGATCGAACCGAATATCTGATCTTCCAGAGTTAGAAGGCATACAAAAATCTTCCCTGGCATAATCGGATATAAAATTTTCATTCGGCGACATCAGCCGCGGTGGAGTGGGCAATAAAGTCTTGTTTGGTATCAACGTAGTATTTCCTAATAGCTGCGGAATCTGCGGTAAGGGTTGATTAGTCATCATCTGTTGTGTATGAACGGGAAGCATGAGGGGCTGCATTGGTGGGATCAATCGTTCCGGTTCCGTGCTAGTATGTATGAACTGGCTGACGACAGTGTTGATCAACTGCGTAGTGCACGGGTTCATAATTTTTTGAAGAGCAGTAGGAATTTCCGGTTCCAATTGAGAGCATTTCACCAAACTAGCAGGCGGGGGTGGTACATCCGCTAGGCGATTCAGGATAGGTGGTTTAGGTGGAGATTTTTTCATGTTAGCTTCGATGCTATCAGTGACAGCCTGATCGATGTCAGGATCGATGACTGGTTTCCTTGGTTTAGGGTGGTATTTATCCGCTAAACGTTTGTAAACAGGAGACAAACCTTTGTTAATCGCCTCGTTTTTCTCCTTAAGCTCCTCAATTTGATTCGAAATATGGTTCTTGATAACTTCCATTTTAGGATCTTTATATAGATCGGGTTTTTCAACAGATTCATTTGACGTAGCCTCAGATTTGCTCTGCTCATTGGTATTGTTGATGGGTTCATCCTCAACGACGATTACACCATTATGAGCATCCTTGTCTGAATTTTCGCGTTCGTCTTTGGATATTCTTTCAGAACTATTGGATTCTCTGCGTTTGTCAACTTTTTTCTTTTCGTCTTTGTTTTTAGATTCTTTCGTATCGATTTTGGATTTTTGAGAATCTCCCTTAGATTTTTTCTCATGTTTCTTATCTTTCGATTTATCGCTTTTCGAAGATGAAGATGAGGTAGGCTTGTCTTCTGTTTTTCTACTTTCATCTTTTGGCTTACTATCTTTCTTCTTGCTTTCACCGGAACTCGATTTATCCTCTGCCTTAACTTTTTCATCTCTAACAAGGGAACTTCTCCTCTCAGCCTTTTTCTTATCTTCTATGATTTTTTCGTCAATTGTAGAGATAATCTTACCAAAAATACTGTCTGGTTCGATCGTGACTTTGGAAGAGGGTTTAGGTTTCAGATTCAACTGTATGGATTTTTTAGGGGAATCATTCTCAGGCGCCTGATAAGGACTAAATTGCTTGAGAGTAGTATCGTCCTTCTTTTCCTCATCCATCTTTTTACTCAAGCTCAAATTATTTTTTACAGTAGTATTCATATCACTAGCCTTCCTCGTAGATGAAGGCGATATCGATTTGACTTGCTCCATTAGAATTTGATGAGCAAGTTTGTCTCTCATGTTATTAAGCTCGCTTAAAGAAGCTCCTTCATTAATTTTCTCCTGAACATCTTCTTCCAAGTCTTTAAGATCATCAAGACTTATAGGCGGTTTTGACATGTCCGGGCATTTGATACTTAAAGGCGAATTATTTTTAGGTTTTGACTTTGTCAGACTTTCTGCTGCACTACTGTAGATGTCTATTTTCGGAATGTGGGACATTGGTTCTAACCTGAAAAACCATCAGAGTTATTTTTGTTTTTTGTAATAAACATATAATTATATACCTCTCTGTAGGAATTGGTAATGGTTTTATATCAAAAACATTTCTAATATCCCGAGGGGGGCTGGGACTTGCAGGTGTAGACCTAGGACTAGGTGCTGTCTCTTTTCTAACTATAGTTAACGGTTTATGGTTCTGAAAAATGTTCATTTTCTGAGATTCCTGTACAA
The DNA here is from genome assembly GCA_015342085.1 of Leptinotarsa defecta. Taxonomy (NCBI): domain Eukaryota; kingdom Metazoa; phylum Arthropoda; class Insecta; order Coleoptera; family Chrysomelidae; genus Leptinotarsa; species Leptinotarsa defecta. The sequence continues at coordinate 10,111 of WOGO01000134.1, forward strand.
GCTCGAACCAAAAATACTTACCACCTTCAAGTATAATTTTGATATAACATCTTCACATTTGTTTAGAGTTTCCAACTTCAATCTGGAAGAAAAGCGGACAATATATTAAATCAAATGAAGTTTTGTTAAGTCCATAACATTTACAAAAATAGATTAGATGCATCAAAGGAAAGACAATACAATTCAGATTTAAAAAAAGATCATTACAATACATGCATTTTTTAAAGTAGCCTGTTCTTAAATATAAATATGACACGCTATGAAATATCAGTTTCTAAAAGGTAAAAATCATATACTTGACTGATGTCTGAAATAATTTTCAAATTAATTTAAAATATGAAAGCAGAAATCAGTAAGATTTAACAACCTGTATTTGAAAACCTCTTTACATAAAGAATCTTTCAAATATAGGGGTACCTACAAGAGGTTTCATAACTCAGATAAAAATTCATCAAATAATTTGCTTCTGTTACATGTTCGATATCTTCAAATTTAAACATTTTACAAATGTGTTTCAAACTTTGTTCAGAATAGAGGTCAATTTCGAGAAATCTAGGGAAACAGGATAATGTTATCTTTATATCCCGTTCAATATTCAATTCAATTTTGACCAATACATTGAAAACAAGGATTCATGTAATAGAAGAAATTTATACGGTGGCACGGTAACCTGGCGAGTTGACGTGGTTGGTTCGCCTCACTCTCTCAACCGACCGCTGTGTGAACCGGTCGTTCGAACATGTGTTAGGAATCATACGTTAAAAGGTAAGACCTCGTTAGTCCTCAGCTCGCACAAGTTTCGACTTTTGAGAATTGTCGTTCGTAGGGGGTGACCGCTGGTTAACGGATAAACAGATTTTAAGATACCTGTTCAAGTATCTTAAAAGATTTATATAGACTGAGCTAAAAAATTATACTCGGCTTACAATACCAAAATATCCTACACATATGAATTCGGTATTGTTGTCCTTTGTCATCCTGAAAATATCCCAAACATTAGTTGACTTCGTATTGGAATTCCTTTTCATATCCCTAAAAAGAATTTCTGCGAACGCCATTGGTCAGATTTCAAGCTGTGCGGTGTTACTTTCGAAATTGTTCAGGAGTGTTTTTATAGAGGTAAATTACATTCCTCATCGCTATTTTAATAACTCCTATTGATTTCCCCTTGAAAGTTGACCAAGAAACCTTCATACCACTGATAAGTGTACACGTTCGTTTTTGTTTGTTGAAATTTATACATCTATATAATACAAAGTTATCCCTGAAGAAAATACTCCACTTTTCCAAAGCGATAAATTTGACAGCATATAAAAATGAAAACTCGAAACCTCAATTTTAGTCTCAATAACATGCTACAAATTCTCTTATCTCTATAGTAGTTCTAACTTAGATACATTCGAAATTTAACATAATTTCAATTCGTCTTATTAGCCATTCCTTAAAAGATATTCCATTCCTCAAGATATTTTCCTTCAATCCAGGTAATTTTATGGTGCTATTAGATTTCCTCTATCCATCCACCGGTATTTTGCCCCCTAGATATACATATACTGATAGATCTGCCGAACGTAACTATATACAAGTTTTTTGTTCGTTCAGCCAATAAATGGTAAGGAAAAATCGCTGCATCTCCATTCAACATGAAATTCATATTTTCAGTAGAATAGTCAGTAAAATTTTTGTTTATTTTTTAAACTTTCAACACACTCTACAACTCAAAGGTATGATTAGAAAATATAAAATGACCTTGACTTACATAAAAATTAAGAGAATACAAGTGCACTGAAATTTTCTTTCATTTCCATTGCAGAAGTTTTTGTCATAATAATTTCAATTTCTTCAATTCAAACCTCTCTTAAAAAAGTCTTTCAGTTAGATTATTTTCAGAGTGTGTTATTTTCGTTGCTTGATAACTCATATATTTGATTTGTTGGATCAATTTAAAGAATTACTTCTCATGACTGTTCATACTATTAACCTCTCAATGAAAGATATATTATTCAAATCGAGTAACTTTAAATGCCAGTTTGACTTAAGATATTAATTACATAGTTCAAGATATGGTTCAGAACTAAAAATAACAGAGACAGAAGTGTATTACTATATATATATATATAGCAGGTAGAGGTATTTTTCTCTAAAATTCGGACATCAATCCAAATTGTCGTAGTTTCGCAATACTCATATTGCTTGGAAGTTCGAGGGCCGAAGCAAAAGAACTCTTTATAGCATATTCACTAAGTTTGCAACTTAATTAAGCCACTGATTGACAACTGACATTTATTCTCTATTTTTTAGGTCGGATCGTATCGCTGCGCCTATAGAACAACAAATAAGAAACTCGCATTCCTTGAGGCTTCAGCACGTATTCTTTCTGCACGGTCTTGACCGAGGAATCGTCGTACCTCAACCAACAGTTTTGTAGCCGACGTGGAAGGCATCGATCACGTAGTGTCCCATGTTGGCCTCTTTGCCGTCGTGGTACACGACGACGAATGACTTCTACTACTACTCTTCTGGAGACTGTGTTTTTGACGAAACCTGTACCGAATCAATTTTCAAATGGAATTCAAAAGCCTTAATCTTCGTGCAACCAACATGACTGTAATTGAAAAGCTTCAAATGCAATATGAGGATAACGGAAGGTTCGCAGAGCAATACTTGCTCTCACGCTTCGTCCTGGCCATTTTTAGACGAAATCGTCCTCTCTCATCTGTTTTTGGAGACTAATACCTCAAGCGCTTCCCTGGCAGTCTCTCCGTGATCTCTGTCATGATGTGTGCTCGACTTTAGTTGCCACTCAAAGATGTCGCTTATCAATGTACTGGCAAAGTTGGTCCTTCTGGAATAGATGGTAAAGACCGTCGAAGCTTCTTATATGCCCCCATCTGCATTCGCAAGGGGTTGAGCCGAAAATAGGTCGTCAATTATAGTGCACGAATCATTTCAGAGCGTTCACTGTGTGAAACAGTTTCAAAGTTTGTCAAATATACGTTATAATGAAACATTTACCATGGATTAAGGATGAATATTTCTGAGACAGATATGTTTCTTAACTGTTTCATATTATTTCGTAAAAAAATCTTTTATGAGGATAGTTTTGAGTCATATTTACCTTTAGTATATTCTCTTTTAATCATTTTAATTAAAAACACTTCCAACTCTGTCCAACTGACTGAGTCATCGCCTAATTGCTGAATTAATCGCAGATGAAAGAACTGAATATTTACCCAAGATATATTTCTTGCAGGTCAGTCATAACGGAATTTTTGTCACCCTGATGTCGGCAATGCTGAAGCTTCTCTGTTAGATTCCCAAAATTACATGTGAGGCCAACGAAAAGAAGTTGAAAAGAAACTATCATATCTAAAGTTTAAAATAAAACGTAAATGGACTGCCGCATTTTCTTTCAAAAAATGAGTTTGCTGCACGGAAAATTTATGATACCACAAAGATGTCAGCAAACGAACTAAAAGAAAAAAAATCGAAACATTTAGTTATGAAATGATTTCTGGAGAGTTAACTTTCGCTACTCATATAAAATTGGAATGTGAAGGCAAGACAGATGCTTCAAATTCACAATGGGCAAAGACAGTAATCAACACCAATGAAAATGGAGAACTGAAAAAATTAAATGAGTAATGCATAAAAAACTAGAGATACAGGAGGCCTTCAAAACCCAATCGGGAGCGGAATAGATATTCCTAAAGCTGGATTTGGAAATGACGGTAATACGAGCGGAAGATATTTCATGGACCATGCAATCTCAGCAGATATATTGGAGGAGATTTTTGCCTCGTAAACTGAATGACAGTAATTTTGAAAACTGTATCAAGTTGACATAGAATAGATACGGATTATTTTGTTCAGACTGAGCTGAACTATATGTGGAAATTAAATCCTTGACTTTCAATAATATCATCTCCCCATAAAATAGTATTGCTCGGATCCAATGGTATTGATAAAAAGTATGTTACTCGTATGCATAGTGTCGGAAACGGCTGAATAAATACTTTAGCTGCGTAGTTGGCGTCTTCAGGACGTAAAGTAGAACAGTGATTGCTTCATTGCTTTACTATAACGATACTAGCTTCTGTTTGGTTTTTGGACGACCTTTTTACATGTATATAACATTCAATCGAGTAGTAGGGGATCTCGGATTATTGCCCTTCGTATTTCAAAGACCTTTGACAGTGTATGACATGGTAGTTAAAATTCGATTATATTATTCGATATAGTTTCCTTCGAGGGCGATTTGTCTTTAGCCTCAAAATAGGCCTTAGTTCGACGATTACCTCTTTATTGGGGATTAATAGATGTCCGAGAGCAGAAAATAGTGTCTGGAGGCCGAATGTTGCGTCTTTGCATTGGGATTTTTCGGGGTGGAACAGCTTCAAACACTGCTCAGAATCATCAATTCGTTTTTGTTTTTGGTCAATTTTGTCAATAAAGTTCTTGCATGCCCAAATGTTCAAGGACGATATGTCCAACACGTTCCTTTGATATATTTAGAATTTCGACTATCTCAATCAACTTCACTTTGCAGTCATCCAAAATTATTTTGTTAACTCTTTTGACATTATCATCGGTAACAACCTCTTTGGGGCGTCCACTGCGTGTATCGTCCTATGTGCTCATTTCACCTCATTTAAACACAGCAAACCACTTCTCAACGGTTGATTTTCCTGGGGCAAAGTCCGAACAATGTTTATCAAGCCAAGCCTCGGCTTCAACAGTTTTTTTTTGCCAAAAAGCAATGCTTGATTGACGGAGGAAAATCCTTTTTATCCCTTTTCTTCAAACTAACAAAAGTTGCTTCACTCAAAATGTTCTATCCCACAAACTAACAGTCCGACAGCTGTGAAATTTGTACACGTGTCTTTTGAGGGTTAGGGTTAATTGTAAATTATATGTATTTATTAGTAGTAGCGCCATCTGTTTGTTATCATACGAACTATTTAGCCCATCTACATAATATCAGCTGATAATACATTTCTACGTGGACAAGTTTCATATTTTAATGAAGATCAGGAGTAAATTCGACTTGGGGTGAGAGTGAATAAGTTAAACCGAACAAAATCATATCAGGGCGCAATAGCTGTGCCTATTAATAGCACTATTTTGAACGAGAAACTAATACACACCTCAGGGACTCACGTATTACTCAAATTAGAACTTAGAAATACTGCTCAATCGCCACTTCTAAACAGACATTGCTTCTAAAGCGCTTTTTCTTCTGCAGTGTATAACAATGAAAAATACATGTATGTGTTACATATGCTCTTCATTTATTCAAATATCTTTAGATGCCTCGTTTATATTTATAAAGGGGGTACAAAAAACAAAAGAAAATACCACTTGCATTAATTCAAGATCTTTTTGTTTATTTAAGAAGAATAGGAGTTGATCGAGTTTTATCACCACAGATGTCACTATCTTCCTAGAAAAAGTAAACTTGAAAAAAAAAAGTTCAGAATTGAATTTTCTAATTGAAACATTTTTATTAACTCCTTCAAACTTCAATTACCTTACAACTCTATATAAGAAAGCAACCTGAAAGTGCTGTAGCTCTCAAGACACAACCTTTATGTGGTACGCCACTCAATATGACCAAAATGTACATTTCAAAGTTTTACCCTCTACGAAAAAACCTGCATTTATTTCACTAATTTCGTACAAGCCGATAGTACTTACTTTTTTTTCCTGTCTGTTATCATAGCGTGCAGAGACTCCATCTTGCTGAGCTGTTGCTCTCTATTCTTTTTACTCGGATCTCTGAGTTGAATTATCATATTATCCAAGAATGGAATGTACTGCTGGAGACTCTCCATTTTCCTGCGATATTCTTCTTCAGCCATATTGCTATTTCTCTGAAAAAGTATTCACTTGTGTCAAGTACATGGTGTTTATAATCTGCCTTACAATGGTTTGTATCGCCCGAGCATTAAGTTATTCCTACAACAGCAATCACTGGTAATAATTATGACAATGTTCCCAGCATATTCCATTTGTTGGAAATATCCAGAAGAATAATTTGTAGAAGCCGTACTGCATCTTGGAAAATTAAACTACATGGATTCATTTAAACACGTGAATTATATAGATCTTGATAATTATACATACAAAAGAAAACACGGCGGATTATCTTCAAAAGACACGTCTAATCAATGCTAAGCGACAGTATTATTCCTTTTTTTCACACAGCACAGCGACGATATTACTGTCAAATGGGTCGTTCAGTGTATCCAAGTAAAATTATTACTCACCAGAGCGACAATTTCTACTAGTATCAACACTTTCAACTTGAATATATCTCTTTAAGCCTCTCCAATATGGAGTGTCAATGTTATACGTAGAAGGTCGTTCTTGAAAATGACACGTCATCACTTTAGTACCTGCGTTTTATCTTAGGCTGATTGCCTGCTTCAATAGCCAGCAGATTGCTTACTGAATATGCTTTCTTCTTCTCAAATCTACGTCTAAATTAATAATTTTGAATATTATCAGAAACAGTATAAATTGTATATCAGTGCTGCCCAACTAGCTTGAGCAGTAGAAATCTAGGGTAGTATGTTGTAAAACTGAGCATGCGCACAATATACCTTAAGTAGGTACTCGTCAAGGAGTATTGAACAGCCATTTTCTAATCAGGTGAGAGTAATTCAAAGAAGTACTGGAAAAATACCTAAATAGTTACCTTGTGGAAGTTGAAATATCACTCATATGAATTAAGTATGTGTTGTGATTTTCTGAGAACATTTAACAGCAGTGACCAAAATTGTAGACTCCTCACATTTATTCAAAACACTATTTTCGAATTGTGAATATTAAACGCTCTAACGCTCAAATATGCACGTGTTAGTCGCGCGAGATTCTGCCATCGAAGCCATTTTGCTTGAGACAACGGCCGGCCGTTCTTATCCCAGCAACCGCCTATCCCAATACGACCCGTCTAATAGTTCAACACTTCTTACCTTATATACTTCACTCAGTTTGCACTTACACTAATAATGTCTGAACTCATGTTAAATAAAACAAACGTAAACCGAATAAACTTACACACTTTTTGCACATTTTATAATATTTTTCGATGAAACACTGAAACAGGGGCTTCTAATCTTCATCCTTCCTATAAAATTGTAAAACGAGCTAATGCGCACAACTACGATGAGCGCCGAGTTTTTCCGATATCCTCACAGAAAGGCTTTCTGGCGGCTTCGTGTTCAGCCATCGGTCTTTAGATGTAGTCGAGTTTGGTTTGTCAAGTATGTAGCGTATATTTGTTAAAAGTGGCAGGTAGAGGAATTCACGTAGTAAAGGCGACGTATATGATAACCAGTGTAGTGTTGGCAGTCTCCTTGGAGCAAAAAGTGACGCGTACAGTTTCATAAATCATAGTATATTATTACGACCATCTATTAGGAATTGGAATTTGACTGATTGTCATGTATATAAAGTATTCATTTCTGATGCAAAACGAGCGGATGACGTAGCGTTTAGTTTTATTGTTGCTGAATATGATCATTGTCAAAGAGATCGTTGAGGTCATCGACATATTTCGTTGCAGTGAAACAGTATTTCCAAGCAGATTTTGTATATTAATTCTCGGCAGTTTCTTGCTGGGAAAATTGCGATCAATAATCATCCAACTAGAGTTGACGCCCAAAATAATAATCTGTTTGTGGTGAATCACTTTACTTTTCACATAAATTACTAATTGGTTAAGAGTATGAATGTATACAGGAAATTCTCATCTGAAAATCGGGGACAACAGGTACAAAAGAATAGCTACTGGTAGGTATTTCCTAAATTCATTTTCAAATGAATTCCATATAATTTGCTGTTATTTTTTTACACTCTATGCCACTTTTCGGTGATTTGTGTAGAAACTGTAAATGTCAGGGCCACTTTTTATTACTTTGAAGTATTTCTGCTATACTTTTTTCCATCAAACTCTATTGGGACTGTTGGAAATATTCATTTAGAGTAAAATGTATCTTACCTGCGTACAAATCTTGAAGGAAATAGATATAGGTAGGTATTTTTACGGTTTCAAAATCGATGAAACGGATTTTCGACAAAATTGATCAAACTTTTGAAGTTATTGACGTAACTATGGTAAACAAATGCTTTAAAACAGAATAACAGGAATGTCATCTTCGTCAATAATGTTGTCAAAAAGGTAGAGTCGGTATATTGTGTTTCAAAAATCCTTGGTAAAAATTTGTGAAAATTCTTTTTAATTGTGTTGAAGGTCCTACAAATCCTGATTCAGGAAACTAGTGTAGGTGTATTATTACAGTGCGGATATAGTATAGAGGGTGATAATACAAGAAATTTCAAGCTAATGAAGGACTTGAATGAAATACTTTTTTATGAAGCTAGTTTGAAGAATGGAATGGGCACCTTATATGTGAAAAAACTCATTTACTGTGTTTATACAAATTAGGTAGCTACAAAATTAACAAAGTAAGTCTAAAGTTCTTTGAATATTTACTATTTTTCAATTATGACGTTAATTTTTTGTGCATGGAGTTATGTTGAGAATATTCTGGAATCGTCTAAGTAATAAGAATATTATATAAATTTATCTTTACGATTTCACTGTTCTTACGCTTTTGATGTAATAAAATTGATACAAAAGTAGTTTAACTAGCTTCTAGCTTAACTTTCAAGTGATTGGTCTACAGGGATGTTTAATATGTATCATTTGAATAGTATTTAGGATAAAACAATACTTTTAGTTTCTAAACATAATTTTTCTGTTGGAATTATTAACACTACCTCAATATTCATTGTCATCAAGTAAATATAATTTATACTAATACCTGTGGCCTTACTAAATTTTCAGAAAGTTACCTATAATGTAGAGGGTTTCATGACACCTAATCCATGGATTTTCCATTTTGGTTATATTTGAACCATTGGCGTATCCATAGGGTAACAAGGGCAATACCCCTTATCCAACATAATAGAATGTTACTGAAAATCAAGTGATATCTCTTCAAATTCGATTTTGAAGTTTTTTTGAGTTTCTCATTAACAAAAAATCATGAAAATGTACTGTACAAAAACGGAGATACTGGACAATAATTGAACAAAGTTTATTTTTTTTGCTTACAGCTGTTACAAATTCATAACCGTACTTGAAAATCTTGTGGGTCCTCTATACAGAGTGATTGACCATTCAGTCGGTTGTCTATATTAAAAGAAAACTCACTATGGCTTTGATATGAATCAAATCGATTAATCTTGTTGGTCAGTTTAACTGTCTGTTTTGCATAAATTGAAAAGTATCAGTGTGGTGTATTGTTTGAAGTGCTTATTTGCAATCTGTTTTGTTATTAATCAGTATTTGTAACAAAAAAAATCAAGGTCTTTGCCAATAACGATTTTCACAATAAAAAACTAACTCTAAATAAGTTACTAGTTACTTTCAAGCTAAACCAACAGAAAATAGATTTAGTAGCATTCAGGAAAATGGATACATGGTTTCATTACATTCATTTACTAATTTATGTTACTATGGCATAATGAAGATAGGGTGATGTTTTGTCTGTTCAATCAAGTACAACCCATATCTTCTAAGGTCAGACATGATTTTTACCGACGTTAAAAACTTGAATTAAGAGGAGAAAGCAAAGTTTCTTAAGTAGGCCGTATGAGTTATAGAGATTTCCGTCTGTCATTGTGGAATTTTGCATTGTTGACATATACAATTTATTGAATATTGGGTGTCATTTCACCACATTTGGTACGTTTAAGCCGTCTGCAAGATGTGCTTATTATAGTTTAATTCAAAAATAAAGTGAAGAGACCTGGTATGTGTCTTCTCGATCGTCAAAGTAAGATATTCACTCTGTGGTGAAAACAAACGCCCTTCGAATAGACCATTTCCTCAAAATCTTTGTTGAATCATTGTCTAACGCAAATATTATTGTTTAAGGAAGTTAACATTCTGGCATATTGACATTTATTCATCGGGGATCTGATGTAATTCATCTTCATATCCATTATTTTCAACAGTAATGCTGATAAAATTTCCTAATATTTTTAATTTTTACACGGGATTACTCTAACCAGACAAAAATATGATTGTTAAAACACCTTTCAAATATTTTCGGCGTATATTTCCAAAATATGAGAGTCATGGAGTACAGCTAAATTGTATTTATCGAGCTTGGCAAATTACACTTATTACGTAGTAATGAATGTATAGTATTTTTATGGGCATGAGTATCACAATTGCTTCGCATGGATACTAAAAAGTTTAAATTAACTGCTGAGTTTTTCGCCTTGCGTGATACGAGTGCTGGTAGATCTGTCATAGAAAACTGTTTCAAATCTGAACCATCTTACAAGATTTTGTTATATAGATATTGAGTCACCAGCATCATTTTTTTAGTCACAGATTTTAAAGTCTGTGAGTGAAAAAAAAAGATTATTGTTGGTCGCAGTTTGGTTCATTAAGGTAAATCTGACTGTCTAAGACACAATTGGCTATACTCAGCATACAGAAAGAACTGTTCCAAATAATTATGCTAACATTTTCGAAATGAAGTTGGGAGTTTTATTGCATAAACATAGCCAGTAGGAAGTAGTTGTGGATATCAAAGCTTTTTTGCTGGAGTGACTTTTGAATAATTGAGTTATATGGATCGAATCGAATATTTTTAGCGATAGGTACATATCTATAAATAAAATTATAAACGGTTTCAAATATAATTGCTAATTCTAGCTACTGATATTTCAGTTTCGTGGTTCTTTCTATATATTATTTTGTGAGAAGATAAATCCTCTTTACTTCCGATTATAGATTACATACTCCGTTGGTATTTTTCTTTAAATTCCTCACATTGAAATTAGTGTTATCAATGTTGAACGATTGTTTCGCTATCAAGAAAGCCGTAAAAATAATCAAATAGTCATTGTGATAATTGTTTATAGACTAAGGAAGAAGAAAGTGCAGTTAACAAAGAAATATCAAATAAATATATAAATAAGATTCGTAGGGTACTTCATTATAGAATTCCTAACTTGCCGTTGAAACAAGAATATTATATTTCTTCTGACATATGTCAAGATAATCCCAACATTAGGTGCATATGAATAAGATACTGAACAAAGGAAATAAACTTGGAATTTCCAGACGTATCGGTATATACTTAGCTATGTTTAATCTTCGTCGTTTAGTGTTGGGATATAACTCCGAAAATAGTCAAAATGAAATTAGTTTAAAAACTTGTTTTCCTTGTTTGTTGTTTTCCAATGTCATTGTTACTATGAAAAATGTCGTTTCATACGAAACGACATTGTCATTGAATGTCGTTTGAAACGACATTCTTCATAGTAACAATGCCAATAGACAAACACACAGAAGAAAACCGATATCGTTACCCGTAGTCACTCTGGAGATATAAAAAAATAATTGGTGGAGGTAATCTGAACATGGAACAATATTGTTATGCAATTTTTATGCAGGAACAATATGCCTAAATTTGTGGTATAGTAGTATAGAGTCCTGTAGTAGTAACATCCCGTAGTAGTAACATACCAATACCTGACTAACAAGAATGTGCTTTTCCCACGACATGAGTGTCAGACAATGTCTAATAACAATTTTTTGGACAAATGGGTGTAAAGAAGGGGGATTTATGAAAACTTCTATTCTAAAAAACCAGATGGAGGACCTCAGAAGCAAAAGAATTAAACTAAAATTCTTCGGAATGTTCTACTACGTTTTTTGTGGAAAAGGAACATCTCCAGCCTTGATAGCTTGCCTTTTTTTTATATTGGTCGAAGTGAATTTTTTGTGGTGTCCATATCCTCAAATCGTTGAGTCCACTTTCGTTTCGTTTTCTGTCAAACTGTACTTTGAACCTTGTTAATCGAATAACAGGTACCAAAATGATGAATAGCAAAGATGTTTTTTGCAGGTACCAAAATGATAAATAGCAAAGAACATCTCTGCAGGTACCAAAATTATAAATAGCAAAGATGTTCTTCACAGGTACCAAAATGATAAATACCAAAGAACATCTCTGCAGGTACCAAAATTATAAATAGCAAAGATGTTCTTTGCAGGTACCAGAATGATAAATACCGAAGAACATCTCTGCAGGTACCAAAATTATAAATAGCAAAGGACATCTTTGCAGGTACCAAAATGATAATTTACAAAGATATCTTTAACTATCTATCATTTTGGTACCTGCAAAGATGTCCTTTGCTATTTATCATTTTGGTACCTGGAAAGATGTTCTTTGCTATTTGTCATTTTTTATCATTACTTGAAATCCAATCTTTTCCAAAAGAAATAGATCACAGTCATTATTGAACTATGCTTCTCTACTGAAAAATAATCTCGTTAAAAACTACTTCCATTATTTTTTATTCGCTTGTAGAAAGTTATTCCTGTTTGACCAATATAGTTTATATACCCCCAGATCTAGCCGACACTGAAGTTTGTTCTTCATTATTAAAATAAATTTTCTTGAAACTATTCGTTCTGTAACCTATGTCCAAGTCAATATCTATCATGTATCTACCTCGTCCCTATTGTTGACAACGAATTGGTCAGAAAATTGCTACCTGCATGTAAAATATACACTGATTTGTGAAGCATACTATTTGATGCGTCTTCTTTATAATAATAATAAAGGATCTTTATTCACTTGGAGGTGTATTTAACATGGCTATTCTTTCACTCTACCAAGGAAAAACAGTTGACAAGAGTATTGGCAATATTCCTACTATATAATTATTAAAAGACAACGATGTATACAGGGGATAGCATTTCAGACTTTCATTTTCGAAGAAAACATTTTTTTATTTTTATTTGATGGAAGAAGTCATCAGCGTTGCTACATGGTAAGAAAATGAGCGTCCATGAAATTCAAAATGATATGAAATTCAAATGGTACTTTGAAAATGTTTGTCACATGTTCATGGAAAGACAAAGAGCTATCTATGGTTACGCCAAGATTTTTAGCACTGTCTACCCAGTCAATGTCTGCGTTATCAAGAGTGAGCCTAAAGTTACACTGAGTTTCTACTATTTGTCTTTGAGACCCTATGCATGAAGCCAAAGTTTTATTAGGATTGATTTTCAGTCCATGATTCTCCGAGTATAGGAATGTTTTGTGCAAATCTATATCTATATTTCTGTATCGGGGTTATGAGAAAACAAACATAACTGTATATCATCTGCGTATAGATGTACTTGACCATGTGATAAGAAAGTGGAGTAATCAAAAATAAACACTGAAAACATCAAGGGACCTAAAATACTTCCCTGCGGTACACCTGAGATTGTTTCTTTTAGGGATGACCATGAGTAATCACCCAGTTTGACCCTCTGTGATCGGCCTGGGAGATGGCTGGTCATCCGTTTAAGAAAAATGTCATCGAATCCAAATTATTATGCAAGAAAGCATTTGTTCAAAAGCAACATTTTCAAAATCATAAAATAGCATACATTTTGATCGATTGGCATAGTGTACGAGCGATATATGGTGAGATTTCATATTTTCAATGTTATACAACTCAAAAACTCAATTTCAAAATATGAATTTTAGAATATACATATATATGAAATAGGAGCATTGATTTATATTCATTTCAATCGTTTTAAATTTGTGCAAATCTATAGTTCAGGAAATGTTGCTAAGCAAATGACCTGAGTGTACGTTAACTTGGTAAAATCCCAAGTCCGTAGATCGAGAGAATTTATCTTAAATTATTACACAAAAAAGCATTTGCTTCTCAAAAACCCCAGTTTCAAAATTTCAATTTTAGGAATCACGTAAAATCTATCGTGCCTGGCAGGATATGACGAAAAGTCTCAGTCCTCTCCTGATGATGCTAACTCTGATAGAGACATCATTTTTGTTCCGGTGAGAAAAAAGTTTTGTCAATAGATAAATTTCACGACAGAGGTTCCATATTCTACTTATCTAGTTTGTCAATGGTATTAGACTGGATCGATGTGATACGAAACGATAAACAAAGAAGAATGTATATTGATCTCATGTTTCTGAATTTTCTAGTGTTTTTGATTATTCTGACATTCGGCCTGCTTAGACTAAGCTTGGAACAGCTCGTCCTAAGAGACAAAAGCGATTTTTTTTATCAAATTTTACCAAATGTTTGCATTTCTGCCGCGATAGTAAACTTTCATTCCATTATACTTTGTATCGTACTTTACATTTAGAAATATTAAAGTTTCAATTATTATTAGGTACAGTCAAATATACAGTTCAGTTCATTTATCTGGGAGTCATGGAGTTTTACTTTGAAGTAATTCATCAGTTTAGAACCGTTTTCAACTGAGAATTATATTTCAACTAGATTATGAAGGTAGACAAAAAACAAAAGAGTTCTAGATTAGAGCTTTGTGGCACTCCGAACTGTTGAAGTCAGAAAAAAAAGGTAAAGTTTCTGTTCCACAATGATTGTTTTCATCTGATAATTTTTGAATGATCTTGATGATTTATTTTTTTTTTGTAAGTGAATTGTCTATATATCCTTCAGCGACATTGGTAGACATCCAGCCACCGTGTCTCAAATTTTTCCACTATTATCAGCAAACAACGTCGCTGAAGTTCGACGAAAGCTACGGCCTGCGTGATTTATAGGATTGGGTAAATTCAAAAATTCTGGGATTCTTTGTCCGAGATTCTCAAAACTGTGGATATCAAGAGACTGAACCGAAGTTTTTTTGTAATCCACGAATAATCAGTTATGTGGAGTATGGGATGACCGTAAAGATAAATATTGCCTATAAATAAACAATAAAAAATTACTTCCAGTCTAAAACAGTGCGAGTGATATAATTCGTGAATGTTGTTTTCAGCTGATTTTATTTCTTATTACATTTAGGGAGCCTAGTCCTGCTCTTGGGTGTAAACTCAGTCAAGGCCAGTTTATATTAGCAAGTCATTCGTAAGGATCTGACCTGCAGAAATAGGTGAAGGAAGTACCTACTGAAAAGGTCTTTTGTGTTTTTGGCATGCCATTGTTGAAATATATTTATGATGGTTGACTTACTAATCTGAGTAGTGTAAGTTATGTTATACAGAACAATGAAGATGTTTTCTACACGAGTTTGGATAAATTTCATGACCATGATAAGGATGGAAATTGTATGAAATGAAATTTGATTGTGAACAACTCTGTTCATTACAATTTTTCTCGCGAAATTGAAAATAAACGTGATAATACAATGATAAGATTTTACCCTCTCCTTTTCTCGGGTCTAAATAAAAAAAATCTATCCTACGAAAATATTTATGAGAAACTTAATTGTGGGAAATTTTATTTAGAAAACTTAGTTCATTACCATCTTTCTCGTAAAATTGAAAATAAAGTTGATAATACAATGATAAGAAATTTGATGATGAGAAATTTAACTTCAAACAACTTTGTTTATCACAATTTTGCTCAACGAACAACGAGTTGGTCGATACAAAAATTCAACCCATCTTCTCAATATAAATCGAAAAATATCGATCTTAGGAAAAAATTTATAGAAAATTCAATTTCAAACAACTTTGTACCAACAATTTTGCTTGTACTACAGAAAGCACATTTTATGTTTGAAAGTCTAATTTCGAAACATTTTTAACTAGACAAAATTTAAACACCTTTAGGCAGAATTATTTGTTGACTCGCATTCTAGTCGTCGATAAAATAGCGAATGAAACACGTTTATGTATAATCCGTAAAATCAATCAAAATAAAAAATGTCTCATACAATACCTAATCTGTTGCATTATAAAACAGTATTTTGTCCTTGTGACATAAATAAGTTATAATGTATCAATTAATAAAATAGTTTTCAGTGTTTTACAATACATTAACCAGATAAAACCAAATAAAATCAACAGTTATTTGCTCTGTCTTTCAATTTCAATTGAGATGAATAGTCATATTATCATTAAGTTTGAAATTTTTTCATTCATAAACGCCGTTTTTCAGAACTACCAAACAAAAACCGTGATCACGCGTCACCCTGTATAAAAACCTACAGTGAATCGAAAATAGGCCTGAAAAAATTGACAAGTTCTAAATTGAATTTTCAAGGTTGTGATTGATATGCTAACATTTGACCTTATTCCAAGCGAGAGCCCTTACTTCTATGAACTATTAATAATTTCCAAATACCACACACGTAGAGTAGTGAAGTTTCATGAAAGAAACCACCAAAAAATAACAATTATATAACAAGATCCGAACGCAAAGGTCAGTGGATATACACCTCATTTGTACACATCGATTAATCGATTGATAAAAATAAATGATAGGTAGATATTTTCGTACCTGATACAGACGATAAACACTGCCCTACTTCCTAAAAGCTACAGACAATCACAGTTACATCAACTATAAAATGTGCGATGGTCATACTACAAAAATACTAACTCGAAATAGTTCGATAATTACTACAAAAAAATGAACACATTTGGCAGTGAAATAGTAGCAAAACTAGTGAACACGACATCCGTAGATACTGAAATTGTTTGTTTACCCCCTCCACCCACAATTACATAAATGTTGTTATAAAAAACGTGCTTTTCTTTCCGTCAAATCAATAGGGAGTGCAGTTTGAGGTCTCGTACGCCGAACGCATGTCTTTGATTGACGGCGATGCAGCGAACCTTGACGTAACAATCCGAAAAATAGCGAAACTCTTCGGACAAACCCAGAAATCTGGATTTTCGGTTGATTTTTGTTTGCATCCGAATTTGTTTTGTTCGCGTTCTTCAAATACGAAAATAGGAACCAGTTCTGAAGAGAACATGGGTAAGAAAACGAATTTAGGAGCTCCGAAAGAATGAAGGCAGAAGTATGGATGGTTGCCGACTCTCTGACGCTGAGAACAGCCTTAATTCGTTGGCAATAGTCCAGGCATAAGTTGGCAAAAAAGGCAAATAGAAGAAACTTTTTGTGGGGGGTTGATTTTTTGTAGTGTATAGACTTTTGTGTTACTGGTTGCGAATCTGAGATTTCCCAATGAAATTTTGAAGGGATGTATGATCTTTTCTGAAAAAAAACCTGATAATTTTGACTTATTACAGATTATTTCGAATAACTTTGAAATTGTGCGTTTTATATATACTTCATAAAAAACTGAGAACAATTAAACTTTGACATTGTCGTCCTAAACTACCGTGATTTTGAAGCCTCCGTCGCCGTTGAAGCACAAGATGAAGCGAAAGATGAGCTGCAAAAGTGCTGGAGAAACAGGATCTCGGGAAAGTTACTGGCTCAACACCAATGTTTGAGTATTTCTGTACCTAATATTTACTTTTTTCCACACCTATATATTGCTGGATCCTACTTTTTCACGAAATTTCTCAGAAAAAGCATCCAAGTCTATGGACTCACGGAGTCAAAGTGTTTTTTCACTCATTCCGACAATGGTGTTCCAAGTACTGATTTTTGCAAATTATTCGTTGGATACTCCTCATTCTGAATGTCGATGAATTATATTCGTACAAGACATTACAAGCTGTGTCACTCCTTTTGTTGCTTCCACTATTTTGTGTGTTTATTTTCTCAGACAGTCTTTTATACAGGTTTTGAAATTTGTTTTCAAGTATATTCATCCAAGAGTTTCATATTGAACCTCTTCCTGATCTGGCTCAGTGCCACTGATTTCGGTATTCCTACAGCTGAATCGGGATCGATTTATGGAGTTGATCCAGTCCTTTAACTGCTCAGTGTCCTAGGCCAAAGTCCAGTCAATTTGATTTTGTCCACTAATTCTTCATGAAATTACCAGATGAGTCTCAATTTCACTCGTACCTGCATATCTGCAAGATTGTATACACATTTACTTGAAAGACGAATATGTATTGACCGAGCGAGTGTCTGTAAAGTGAATTTTTAACCTCATAGTGTATTCCAATAACATTTTCACCAAATTTTCACCAAATAGTTCACAAACACCGTTCGTGAAAAAGTTAGTGGCATTATTCAGTCCAGGACAGTACATTTCAGAACCAGAACAAACCTAGAGTGATGTTATTGGTACAGTAAAGTTTGTTTCGTTTTCCAAATTTTTAATCTTTATTCTAAGTCTTTGGCGATACCATGTTGTTAAAGAAAATACAAATTTTACATCATAAAGAAGGACATAAATCATTTTGGAAAAAATAAACTATACAAAAATAGTTCCTGAGAACAGTCGAAGTAGATAATTCTGGAGAGATTTAAAAATAAAACAAGATGATCATGGATGAACATAAAGGAAAGGTTTGAGAAGAGCATTCTTCAGCAGATTGCTTCTAAGGACTATACAGTTTCCGATTTGGAGGAACGATTTCATTTTATCAGCAAATCAACAGACTAGCTTGGGTTTCATTCATATATAATATATTGTTTCAAAGTTATTTGTGTAAATGTTTTTTCAAGATTTATATCAAAACATTATAATTTGTAATTATAATTCGTGTTTTGATGTATATCAATTTGATATTATTATTATTCACACTGATAATATCAAATTGAGCGTAGGTTTGATAAAAAAGATGGATAAAGTCTTCTAAACGTCACCAGATGAGTATACAAATAGAATAGGTTTCCGTGGTTAGAAATTTGATCATCTGAATTTCGAGTTGAACCACGCTCATAGTTTTGCATTGTGCGGCTATGACCCTCATTGATCCATGTTTCATCCAAATGAAAAATAGATTTACCCAGTGTTCAAGCTTTCTTCATTTGTCTTAAATAGTTTCTTCTCCATTCTACAATCTCTGAGTTTTCTATTGACATGCTCTTTCTATTTTGTTTTCCAAACGTGAAGTTCAGCTCTTGTAATATCTTCCATAATCTAGTTCTGCTCATATCAGGAAAACTGCCTTCACGAATAACAAAACTTCATTTACTCGCGCATTTTTGCACTACCTTCTCCTCCTTACTTTTTATTTCCGGCGGATAGTGTATTCTTAAAGGTTTATAAACATTCATAACAATTGTTTTATTATTTATGTTTGATGCTGACAGTTTCGGACGCTTCACGGTTCCCGAACAACTAGCTTCCATGTTGAATGGCTTTTTATTCAAAGCGATCTCGAAGTAAATTGAAGAATATCACTGAGACTAAGACTAAGACTAACCCCTCTACTACGGTCTTTGAACTCTCAACAAAAAATAATGTAATATTTTCTTTCTATGGAAAGAGCCAAGTCGGTCCTATGTATGGGTGCAGTGTGTTTGTTGACGATATAATTCAAAGTATATCTATATATACCGCCTGAGATGGTCCTTTTCACCAGGAAAAGAAGTTTATCGGGCTTGAAATCTCCCGAAATCTTCAAAAGCAAACTAAACTTATCTAAAGAGGTGAAATACCTTGGTACTATCCTTGGTAGAGCAAAAAGAGCATACGTGGCTTATGAGCAATGTCGGAGGACAGTGAGACGCGCATGGGGTCTTTCACCCCGTGTAGTCGCCTGGATCTACACTGCAATAATAAGACCTATGTTAACGTATGGAGCCATTGCATGGGGACCGAAAGTTCTACAAGCAACGGCCATCCAAAAATTATATCAAATACAGCGACTGGCTTGTTTAAACATCACAGGAGCCATGAGAACAACACCAACCGCGGCAATGGAA
>WOGO01000135.1:0-29723 GCA_015342085.1 Leptinotarsa defecta
GAAAGACAATTTTCTTTCTTTCGTTATTTTTATATTTCATGTTTTTCTACTGTTCCACCGAACCAACCCCCCTGAAATTGTTTTCTAGCTACGGCCTTGTGTACAGGTACAAACCAAAGTATTTGATGGTCTTTTGAATAAATCTAGGTTTTAGGACACGTAAGTTATCTTTTTTTCCTTGTATTGTGAGTATGGTTGTCACTGTTTCTTAAAAAGGTATTTCGATTGTCATATGTGTATGTCATTAGCTCAAGATAGAATATGCCAGTAACTGTTAATATTTTGTATCTTTTAAAAAAAAATCGACATGAATGACATCACAAGACATCTTGGGATGCGCTTCTGAGACACAAAAACACTATGTGCCGATGAAGTATTTCCCCAGACAATAATTCCATAGGAAATTCTGGAGTGGATTTCGGCATGGTAGTATTTAACGAGATGGTTCACACTAAGAGCACTTTTCAAGTTTCTCAATTGATAGCACTTTGAGTTCAAATTTTTATTTATTTCAATACAGTGAGATCTAAAAGACAGGGTGGAATAGAATTTTCAATTTCACTAAACATGTTTAAACTGAACATCTGCTTAGTGAATATCACAATAAAGTGTTTCTTGAATACGTTATGGATTTTCATCAAGTATCAACCGATTCCAATACGTATAAGGACTGAATAACAAAGCGAGAGAGGGAGTAAAATTTTTTCTTATCGATTCATGTGTCCGCTTGTGAAGCTGTAGTTTTATTCAGAGTCACTTAGCC
This sequence comes from Leptinotarsa defecta, assembly GCA_015342085.1. Lineage (NCBI taxonomy): Eukaryota > Metazoa > Arthropoda > Insecta > Coleoptera > Chrysomelidae > Leptinotarsa > Leptinotarsa defecta. Next base: position 764 of record WOGO01000135.1, read on the forward strand.
TTGATATAGGCGTGAAATCATAAACCCCGTTGAAATCCACTGAGGTTCGTTTCATGCAAAAGTTCTGCATTTGCAGAGACAGAAGCGAAGTTTCGTTAATTTCAAGTTATAATCTTCTTCAAGCATTTATTAACTCAACAAGTTGAGGAGGCGTGTACTGTAATGTGTATAACACCCTGTATTATAGAATTCAATTTGTGTGTTTGTATACTGACTAAAAGTTGTTGAATTGTATTTGTATCTGATTTCGAAAATGAAGTGTATTTAATGAAGAGTTTCTAGCATACCGTTTCTACAGATTTACAACATATTTTCACTGGGTGAGTGCAAACTCTACAAGCTGAATCGAAATGAGAATTTAGGAACGGAAGAAATTTTAATCAATATTCTTTCTTTTATTACTATTTGCTGAAAATGAAACAGCATTTGGTGATGCCTAGAAAACAGTGAAATCATTTAATTTTTGCAACTCTCTAGTTTAACAAATTAATGAATTTCATAGTAGACAAAAGTAATTCTACCAAAAATGTTCAATGAAAACCATATTTCCTCACTTGAATGTATATTCTTCAAAAGTGATAAATATACACATTTCATATAAAATCTAGAGCATCCACTCTGTCATCCTCACTTTGTTGACGGATAATTATTTCATGATGAAATTAAATGAAAATGATTCCAAGATATTATATACTAATTTGTGGAAAAGTGGTAACAATATAGTATCAACCAAAAATTAAATATTTCCAATTGTATTTACAGATATTTAGATATGCTTTTCTGACTAGTCGAAAGTACCTTATTTTTACCAAGTGTATTAAATGTTCGCCATAAAGTATCCATATTTTTCATTACACCTTTTAGGTAGCATTGCTGAACTTTTTCTGGGCAAGTATTCAAAGTAAAACAAACTATTATCACGAGATCAAATATATGTTGCCATGAAGGACACTGAGTATTCTAAAATATGTTTGTGAACGTGACCGTTTTTATCAATATTGAGTCAATGCCTGCATATTATAAAAAAGCCTTGGGTCAGAAAAGCATATCTCAATTATTCATTTGAGATTGATTATAGCAATATAAAACGTTAACACTGAAAAATAAACCCCTATTTACTACACTTTACAAAAACTATAAAACAATAAGATATAAAAACCTTTACAAAAAATCATATGTGTCAAGAGTGACTCTTATATAGAAATATATTCTTTACAGTCCTTAAAGCTCTCATTAGAGTCAATTACAAATTAATTTCGGATTAAATATTTGGAAAATGCACCCATGTGGTTATAGTTTATCAAAAAAAAGAAAAGTTTACAATTCAGTTTTGCATTCAACACTTCTGCAACAAACATCGAGGTAGTTGCCTTACCACAATTACAATATGAGTAAAAAAAATATTATGAAATCTCTCTTCAATAGTGCAGATCATTTTTCACTTTCTCTGACATTTCCAAAATCATTTATTTTGCAATTTAATAACTCACAGAGTATTGTTGGTAGAATAAAAAAAGAGTTGAATACAATTACCAGAAATCTAAAGTGCACAAATTCTAAAATGAAAATTTCAATACACAAAAAAGGACAGAACACTATTACCGAAGTCCAAAAAAATATTTTCTTTTTGTCTAGTAGAAACATATGTAGATGTATTGCTCAGGGGTAACCGAAGATTTTAAATATTCAGTAACTTTTCAAGTGGTTCTTTAGTTATATCAATATCAATTATTAAAAATTCCAATTACAATAAAATAAATATGATGAGATATATAGATTTGCTGTTTAACATATTTCTCAAATAGTAATTATTTACATCTGAACATCTGCACCTGAACTTATCTGATGTTTGGCCCAGACCTAGTAGCTTTATAATACACCTACAAAAATGTTCATAAAAACCCGTTACGTCTACCATGATCTCATAGATCACACAGTTCTATTCTCTCTTAATGGCCTGTGGTGCTTCCGCTAGTCCTTTGACTTTCAGTCTGTCTGCTGTCTTCAAAAATGCCGGTAGCTGTTCTTGACTTACATTCACTTCGCCTGCATACATAAATTCTAAAATAGCTTGAAGGTGACTATAGGCTACATCTTTCAGAATTATTATGGGGTGTTTCGAAGGGTTTTCCTGAAATGTAGTTTTTCGTAAGTAAGTAAATATAAAGGTAAATGGAAAACAATATTCATACATAATATAAATATGTAGATATAGTTCTAGAGCGACATTTCAAAGGAAACTGTTTCAGATAAATTGTTGGGAATATATAAAACATTGATAATAAAACAATACCTTTCTGACAGTAAATTACAAGTTCAATTATTTTTTATTGATTTAATTAAAGTAATTTTGAATTCCATTTTGCTTAATTAAGGCGTTTCTTATCTGAATTCACCTTAGGAATGACAATATAAACAATATTGTTTAAAGCCATTAGGAGCGACAAGCTGTGATTTTTATTCGTTTCTTATATTTGGATTTAATTTTTTTTTTTAGATTTCCGAAGTTAGCATATAAATTATAAAACGGTGACTTTAATTGTGAAAAAACTGGTTGATAGACAGATAGGTAGATAGATGGTTGCAAAGCTCAGGAGAAAATGCAATTCATGATGCGACACTTTCTTTGTTTTTTAAACCGAAAAGAAAGTATGTAGTATGCTGGAAAATTATTTCATGAAAATGGTAAGATAAATAGTACTATTCTGATCATCCACAATTTGATTTCCCTTTAAGAGCCACCGATAGACAGCTGTTTCAGTCTATTGGTGTAACAACAAATTTTTATAGATAAGTTTTCATGCTGGAGTTGGTGGTTTGACCAATCTTTGAAACCAACAACTGCATTAGATACAATTACATAGTTGAAAATTTTTCAAACATCTACATTTAAATGTCTTTTCACATCACTGACTGTATATTTGTAACAGGCCAAATTGAATGAAATGTGTCTTCAAATTAGGTTTTGCTGATAGGGATTACTGAAACTTTGTATTTCTTGTTACAGTTCGCACTACTTTTGTTATAGGTGAAATGAATGTTCATTTTGTTCACACTTTTTGTGTAGCATCAATAATATGTTGCCTAAATTGAGAAGAAGTATATTTTTAGGAGAAGTGGAAGAAAGAAGTTTCAAAAAATAAGTGTTAGGAACCACACGTTCAAAGGTAAGACCTTGTTAGTCCTTAGCTCGCGCAAGTTTCTCAACTTCTGAGAGTTGTTGTTCCTACGGGGGCGACAGCTGATTAACGAAAAAACAGATTGAATTCAACGTTAAAAAGTACTTTGGAAATGTTTTCATACAAACAAGAAATTTTTGACTTGAAAAAGTTACAGCAACTTTTCGAAAATGCACATTTTCAAAAAACATGCTGTAACTCAGAAACGATGATAGATATTGATATGCAGTTTTCACCATTTGTCATAAAATTTGACCCTCAGACAGATATTCGCAGATATTGCGATAGATATTTGTGCAATTTTCATCAAAGAGGATGCTTCTCTTTCATCAGGCAGCAGAACTCCACTGAAATAAGTGTTCATCGTAGCACTTTGGTGTACTGTGTAGATAAATCGGGAGAGGTGAATGTTTTGAATTCAATTCATAATATTCATTATAATAATTATAATAAAATATTTTGTCAGACTCTACAATATATAAAAACAACATCAAAAAGAAGACTATGTATAGACAAATACCTTATTGATACATCTAATACACATAAGCACAATGAAAATTTCAGAAAATAATAATCACCACTACTAATTGAATTTGTAATGAAATTTTTCATTGAAAAACTGTTTCACTGCTTTCTTGAAAGTCAATTTTCTATTTTTTCAATGTCCACAGGTGAAGACTTACATACTTATCAGTGCATAATGTACTTCACTCTTCTTTTTCAATAAAAAAAAAGCAATAAAAACAGAAATGATTCCTTGAATCCACATTTGAATATCTAAATCAAATGATTAGCTGTTAATGATTAGCTACCACAAGATCTGGGCTCATATTCTTGTGAATATAAAAATGCTTAAGCATATAACTAACTGTAACTGATTCAGCAACAAGTTTACAACATGGAAATGAAATAGTCAACAATGTAAAGAAGCACATTTAGAGTACTTGTACTCCAGGAGATGAAAACCATTCACATCAGCAAAATGTTGAGAATCTCACTCAAAATATACGAGTCAACAAACCCACAAAACAACATAAATAAAACATGAAAATTTCATCTCCACAAACCAGCCATTTCAGCAGGATTTGGCATATCCTTCCAGATTACTACCTCAATGAAAATTTAATCGCACCCATTTTACAGAAAGTTTCTCGTCACAAAAAAGAACAATAAGCTATAATGAGAATTGCCAACAGATTCCCTGGCAAACCTTTATTTGCAGTTCAATGTCTCTCCGTTTCTTCTACTGGGAGCAGTCTGTTATATTTACAAAACAAGAAACACACCTTGGAAATATTAGGATTCTCATCCATTTCAAATTAGATATAACTTGATACAAGCTAGACTTGACAATCTTCATATGATGTCAAAGGAGCCTTAGGTACAAAAGTATATAGGCTATCAGAAATTTTTACAAATGGGACTATACTTACTTCCCAGATGAATGTGATGAAAAACTCTTGCAAATAAATTTGTTTTATCATTTAAATGTGTTGTGTTTTTTAATATGAAACAGTACAACTGAAAGGTTATATATATTTTTTGTATAATTTTGTAATTTGTGATTATGCAGAGGAATTGTGAAGCTGTTTTTTACCACAGATTCTTTGGCTGAAATGAATAATTCTGATTCTGTGTCATACTTATGTCAGTTGATTAGAATTTAAACCAATAGACAGTCTCTATACAAGCATGTAATCAATATATTGCCAGTTGTTTTGTGACGGAATTCCTTTTGAACTTTCGATTTTCTTATTGTATATCTTCTCTATTGCCATTGATACTGCTCAAATTTTTCATATTTCATAATTGAAGTGAATAGAGTTGAAACAGTTTAAAGATACAGGAGAAAACTCATTACTATAGAACTTCTATATTAATGTTTTCAACAAAAAATTAAGCTGACTGACATGAAAGTATATATATTCCAGAAGGGTTTGTTCTAGACTTTACATGTTGCATATATGTTCCATTTTACACATAAAACATGCTTGGAATATATGTTCAAATAATAAACCAGCTCACCTCTAATAAACTTTTGAAGTAAGGACTACAAGCTGATAGGACCATTTTGTGAGCTTTACATGTTTGGCCTTCACAAGCTAAAGTTACATCTGTGAAGCTTTTCTCATCCCTCAGGTGTCGAAAAGACGTAACCATATTGCTTTGAAAATCGTTCCATTTCAAGAAGAATTGTTGCTGATCAGCCATTTTATACAATATATTTCAATCTGAAAAAACACATTTTTTTACAATGGGAAGTTAAATCTCTCATAACCCAATTTTCAATATGAAATCATTATAGAACTTGTTATAATTTTAATTTCAGTACAAAAACTGAATTTACCTATATCTGCAGTTCCTGAAGTATGTAACAGTCTGGATTATGGATGTTTTGATTTTCACAATTTATAAGATCATTTGCACAATCTTGGGAAACGTCAAACAATAAAATTAAGGAAATGCAAAACCCAAGACGCAAGCGCTCTTATTTTTACTGACATTGTCAGTGTTGCCACAACCCTTTGAAAAAAAGTACTACACCGAACACAAATGTACTACGAGTCAATCCATAAATTATCAGCATATTTAGTATATACAATCGTTTCGGTGCTACAGCTATAGTTTTCATAGATTTTCGACTATCATATTGATGGTGATAACAAATATAATTGGGTGACAAGTGGTGAACAGCATAACAAAGTGACAATTGATATGACAAATGATTACAATTTTATGTCGCGGATACATACGTCAAACGAATTAAACCCTAACAATTTGATTCGACTATATTTTTTGCAAGTGTTCTGAATCACAAATCACAAATAATAATATCATCAAATGCCTACTTCGGCCGTTGTCAGGCGTCATTGGTGGAGGAACACAGTTGAAATCACAGAATTTCGGAACTACAGTGAAACTTTGATATGTGTCATTCCCAAATGGTTTATTTTAGGATTGATGAGCATAATATAATATTGATCAGGGTTGTAGCGGAAAGTACCTACGCTTTCGCTTCCGCATTTTTATGATAGAGAGTGTCATCCCGTGCTACAAAGCTAAACTGTTCTTCGTGAAATATTTGTTTATGAAAAAAAAGTTTTTGTGTAGGAGTCAATTTCCCTACATGTTTTCTGGGCTTCAAACTTTCCACAGTATATAAAACCAATGAATCTTAATCGACAGAGAATCAATCTATTGATGTGTAGTCTAGCTCAAACCGAAAAGTTCACCCAGTAAAGAGTACTGTGTAATATAAACTTTAGAGTCTAATTGGTCAGTACCTACCTTTTCGTTAGAATAAATTTTGTGTATAAATGGAATAGGAATTTTTTTTCCAAAACGTTGGCCATACAAGAAAGCTTTAAGTACCTACCTGATCATATGGCCATTTCGTGCACTATACGTACACAATTTAGGTGGATTTCGTATCGCGATTTGTCTGATTTTGATAAAGATTACTTTTTGACTGAACTTACACTAACTGACTGGGATGAAGTATACAGGTTGGATAATGTTGACGACATATATGGTAATAACATTCAACAATAACCTCATTACTCTATTTGATCTCCATGCTCCTTTCCGAAAAATCAGAGTTACCAAGCCACCCGCACCATGATTGACTTATAATATCCAACATATGATATCTTTAAAAAACCGCGCATTTGAAAAATATAAGCAAACTAAGACCATATCAGCATGCGACATGATGAACGACATCTGCTATTCGCCGGGGGAAAAGGCGTATCTTCAATTTGTTCTTTTGAAGAAAAATGCCAAGGCAACTGGAGCAAATTACGTAATTAAGACATTTTGCGCCAGAAATCCAACCCTGAACTACTACCAAACCTGAAAAACTTGGATGAAATCGAACAGTTATTTTGTATTAATCCAACTCGCTCCGGGTAATAGCCATTGAATCCGTTGTGGGGAACGACAAGTTTGGAATTTATTGGAACTATTCGTTCCCCACCCTCGGGCTCATAGAAGCTAATAAGCCTGATGTAGTCCTTCTCGACCACCAGAGAGGACATTATTTGTCGTGGAGTTTTCAGCTCCTGGCGAGACGAATATCGTCCGAAAATAGGAGGAAAAATTGATAAAATATCGACATTTTCTCTTTGAACTCCGCAGATTCTATCCATATCACTCTCTCGAGATGGTTGTTCTGATTATTAGAGCCGTTGGTGGAATGATACCCTCTCTACTCTCAAATCTTAAAATCATAACGGCCTGCCGCATTAAGATAGAAATATCAGCCGAACAGATTCAGAAAGCTGTCATTCTTGGCTTACTGCGCTTTCTCAGGGTACATGATTCTCGGACCCAATAATCACTTACCTCACGGTGTGGATAGTGGTCGTTGGTTGATAATGCTAGCCCGCCCTCTCGATTGTATCGGGGCTTCGGAGGATATGGCCTACCCATCACATACTATACGTTAAAATAATAATAATGAAACGTCTTTATTCACCTGATGTAACAATCCTAAAGAAACAATATACAAAAATATTGATGTGAATGGGCGGAGTATTAGCAAAGCTGTTTTCAAACTGTACCCTTTGAGAGAATTTTTTAAGGATTATTTGTTAAAAAATCATACTAGAGTACAAAATCATTGAAAATGTAAATGAAAAATCGTTTTACTATTGCTTTGTTTATTATATAATCATAATACATACAACATCCATATATATAGTAGAGGTAATAGTCAGGAATTCTTCAACAAATTATTTAGTCTATATTTAAAAGTATGATTGTCAAGTGACAACAAATTTTATAATGAAATAATTGAGAAAAAGTGAATACAAAATTACATTATTAACTATTACTCTGCAACTGAATTGATTTCAGGAAAACCTACATTCCGGAAGGATGGAAAATATCAAAATTAATTATATTATTATGGAAAATATCTATTATTCATGTCTGTTGGTGGCTACTTTTTTCGCGACATATTGATTTTTTTCACTCACTGGATTATTTTTCATATATTGGAAATAGTTTTTCCTCGCCAGAACAAAGATACAGACTCAAGAGATGACTGGAACTACTTCTTACAGCTGTGTTAATGTTTCTATATACTTCTAGATAAATTATTACCTTGTTCCTATTTTTACATAATACCTCCAATCTTACTGATAACCAATCTCAACTTGTTTTCTACCTGTAATTACTGTATACCGTTGTCAAGTTGATAATATCTGAAAAATCTGTGTTGCATGGGTCTACTATTCAGTTTTTATTTCTGTCAGGTTCTGAAAAATTATCACGAAAAAGATGACTTCAAACCGCGGAGGTGTTTAATCATTTCGTCTTCTACTTGCGTTGGCTACATTTCCCCATCAGAGGATCCCAAAAATGCCACCAGCTCAGGAAAGTATTCATAGTTTTTATTAATTGTACGATTTTATCAAAGTTTGATTTCATCTTCAATTTGGAAGATGTTATTTCTTTCTTGTAGATTCAAGTTCAGCTTGTTAATGGTATTTATTGTTCTAGATGCATATGAAAAATAAGAACATAGCTGTGTGAAGTTGTTTAAGTTATCTCCTGATGATGAAAGGCAAAACTGGAACCTCTGGCGTAGAATAAATACAAAAACAACCCATTTCTCAATCACCAGAAATGCAATCCAAAAACAAACAATTTTTCTAACCACAACAAATAACTTTCAGGTACTGGTGCAGGTGTTTTCAGTCGCAGACCGAGGACAGAGATATCAACCTGCCTAGGGATTTATGCGGCTGTACAATGTTAAAAATTATTGTGAAAATCATGGATATACACTGTAATTTTCGCAGTATTTATTGGATAACTTCAGTTTTACTCAATAAAAACCGTGATAATGGAATTCGCAGAATATCATATGTGAACCAAAGAGTTAAGTAAAAATACGATGTGAAATTAAATAAATCAGAGAATATTCCATGTGTACAGTATTGACACCAATTTCTCAATTGTTCTCAATACTGTGCACAGTAAAATTCATATTCACCCTTTTAACCAATTTTCTTCCTATTAATACTTGAGGTTTTGTAAACGTAGTAAAATAATTACATTGAAAATAATATTTTATTCCGAATAACAATGTAGTTTAGCATACTGCAATCATACAGTAGAATAGAATTTCACACAACTGACAATGTGATTCATATATAATAACTCGTGTGAATTAGGGGTTTTATTTTATGTGATACTACAAATGACAACTACAAGTGAATATAGATTTCTACATTTTAAATACCCTAATATATTCATAATAAGTCATGTGATTCCCTGCATTTGTGGTCGAAAATTACAATGGAGATTGTGAAAATTACGGTACCTACTCGTATGGTAAAATCACATGTCTTAATATGTATGTTCACAAAGAGTTCTCACTGAATTCATTTGGTAATATGACGTTCACAGAAATCCCTGTGATATCACAAGATTTTACGTTGGTTATAAAAAGGCCAACGAAATATTATGTGATTTCTCAAGATCAATTTTTGCAGTGTATTTCAAGCGAAAATCTATGCTATTGAATGATTTGAGGAGAGATTTGTAGAACTCAATCTGATACACAAGTCAATAAAATATTTTCGGACAGTCAAGCGAGGTTGAAAGCTCTTGGCTCCTACCGAGAAACGTCTAAATTGATGGCAAATTGCCAAAAACGACACTTTTCAACAGGAAGACCCAACAAATTGTCTCTGGTCTGGATTCCTGGCAATACTGGACAGAAAGGCAAGGAAGTCCTAACTCCCTTGCAAAGGAGGGTGCTGGAAGCAGCTTCATCGAACCAGAAGCTGTCAATGGCATCGCTTTAGGCTTTGCCAAACAAAGATTGAACACCTGGATGGCAAGATTTATGGACTTCTGGCAGAATCTTTCAAGATTGGCTGACACCAAGACATTTATTCACCCTTCGAAGCTTGAAACCAAACAATTTTTGGATTGCAGTGGGGATGAACTACGACGTCTAACAGGCCTTCTCACAGGTCACATTCGTCTGAAACATCATATACAGCGGCTGTCGGAAGACAGTGTGTGTAGCCTCTGTTTGGAAAATGATGAATCAGCAGAGCACATACTTTGTGGCTGCCTCTCTACGGTCCGAATCAGGTTTTCAGAGTTCGGCAAAGCCGAACTCTCACCATCTGACCTGAAATATCACTCGCTATGTAAAATAATCGACTTCGTTGAGAAGCTGGGTTTATTTGGTTGCGGTGGAGGGTCGAGTAGACCTAACCTTATCACAACAAATGAAATATTCTTCTTGAGTATTGCATTTCTTGTAATTGTGAAAAGGGCTTGCCTTTGGATCTTCTGATTCTTCTAACTTGGTTACGAAACTAGCGCCGAGGGATCACATTTTTGTTTTGGTAGTTAAGAAGTGTTTTCCTTAAATTCATTTTGTGCCAGAGGTTCCAAATTCTGCTCATTGAGTCAGGAATATTCTTTATCGTTTTTTCTGATTACTTGTGAAAAATAGACGCACGTTTTTTGTTAACTGTTATATCACGATACATGTATAACTTTGATATCAACAAAAAATGGGTTCAGGAAATGGAAATTTAGTTATAATATAGATATGTAGGCTTTCACGGTTAGCGTCAATGTTTTGGTTGGTTTTCGAGTTTTGCCGTGGTCTTCTTTGGTTACAATCTCCAAACGTTTCAACTGCAACTGTGGCGGTCATCTTCAGTGGCGTGGTCGAAGTAAACTTCTTGAAGTTTCAACGGATACGTCAAAAGAATCAGATACGTCAGTTGATACGTAAAGAAGAGTACCTCGATCACGCTACTGAAGATGACAGCCGCAGTTGCAGTTGAGACGTTTGGAGATTGTAACGAAAAAAGACCACGGCAAAACAACCCGGAAACCAAACAAAACAATTATGTTATAAATTCCAAATGATACAGAGCTGATTCGATCCGGTAAATTCTGAGTATTCGATCACGTAAACTATTAACTTCACACAAAAAAGTATAGATCCAAATCAGAGAAAAGGCCCTTTCGAAATGAAGAAAAGAGAATTGAAACTTTCTATATTTTTTACCACTTTTATTTGAAACTAACGTTACTGCAGTTTCGTCCTATGAGGGCATTTTCAAACTTATACATTAAACTAACAATAGTTGATTACATTAGCCCCTATATAGCACCCCTGCAGATAACAATTAACGTACTTGGCTTGATTGAGTACCTGAATTTTGTTTACTATTTACAATGAGGATAAACTAATTTGAAAACCGGTGAGTGAACTAAATCGATTTGATCATTTAACAGGTTGCACCCGCAATGTTTATGCTTGTGAATTTCCAACGATTCTGAATAATTGAGTTTGCAATCCTTCCTTGCATAATGCAAAATTTCAGTATCGTTTAGATTCGAGATCTTGCGGTTGCATGTTAAGGAATGGTTTGAAAACGTCGAATCATTTTTTCTGAAGGACCTTTCATGTTCAGCATACTGTTTTTGAAAATTGGACCACATTGTCCCATATAAACACTATTACACTCCGGACACTTAAGCCTATAAATTACAGATTTCTCCAACTTGTCCACCTTATCTTTGGAATTGAAAAGGAAATCAGATAACCTGGCATGTTGTTTGAATGCCACTTCCACATTATTTTTTCTGAAGAAACCCGCAATTATCTCTGTTCTTTTTTCCAAACTATGTGAGAGTTACCCATTTCTTGATTTCTGGTTGTTAGACCTGAGGGTACATTAAGTGTAAGTGAATTTATGCCTTTGTTTTCTGACTAACTTCTGTATAGTATCATTATTATGACTTATTTGTGTAATTATATTAATTTTCCTAGCTAGGCAGTGAGAATACTCTGTGCTCTGTGAAATAACTACTTTGATTCAGATATCTTTCAAAGGATTGATATTGTGTAGCAATCGTGTGAATGATAACTGAATCAATTCCATAAAGAAAGTTTGGAGTACAAACTGAATAGGAAAACGTGTTTTTGTATGATTCTGCTTTCATATAAAAGTAATTGTTTCGAAAGTATTTTTTCTTCCATGTAATTCAATGTTTATGCGCAACTAGTTGTTTCGAAAGGACTTTTTCTTCCAGTTTGTATCAGAAAGTTATTCCTTTGCATGATCTACACACGTTTGTAAATAGTTCATTTTAAAATCAATTGCTTTTTTTTAGATGACTCCCTCATTTGTTTGTATGAAGATGAAGAAGTAGAGAACCAAAACCTTCCTTTCCCGAAAATTGATCTCTCAAAGTAAACCCCTTTCAATTTAACCAAATATTCGGATTTTGTGAAAGTGCAAAAAATAATTTCACCCTGTACTTCATTCGAAATGACTTGAATATTATGCCCACGAATACTAAATTCGTAATAAGCTACACCATCATTTATTCATTCAGAATCCTAAGCACAGTCTTGTAGATAAATCAAAAATACTTCAAAAAGACTTATTTAATGTTAGGCCATAACTACCAGAGGTGAATCATCTTTTTATGATGATTCAATTAATTCTTATATTACTTAAAGATTTCGGTTACCAAATTGAATGTCCAAATTGTACAGTGTGTTTCCATATGATTTCTATTTTAAAATCTCATAAAAGAAAAAGTCAGTTGATAATGTTTTCGAATAAGGACTACAAACTTTCATTTCTGTATGATATGACATGAAACGATTCGAATATAAAATTATGATAAAACACTGTACAAAATGTCACATTTATCATTATTAGGAAAACCATAATTTTTGATAATAATTTTGTAACCCAAGACGGTAGATCAGTATATTTCTTTAATAACCGTATTATATTTTAATTCATAAGTTATTCAAAGTTATATTGACGAATGTCTTTATAATAACTACGAAATATTGTCTACCACGTTCTTGGGGGTTTTTATGAGTTTTACAATAACACATATTACTTAAAACCGAAAAATGGAAAAATTAAAAATATAATAAATATTTCACTTGTTATTATTGTATTCAGGATTTGAATTGGTTGAGGTTCATTATCTCAGAAATAATTATAGAGTACAATAAATTTTTAAATAAAGTGTATGAAATTCTATCTTTTGGAAATTCGGTATAGACATTTCGTTATGGAATGAAGGAAAATTATAACAAAACGAAACATACAAAAAGAAACTTGTTACCTATAATAAAACCTGTTACTGTGAAACTCACTTTCATATCACAATAGTTGAAGTTACCAGTAATTGATATTTGTCTTAAGATTAATAAACACTAGTCAACTATTTTTCTACCATTTCACATATATCAGGACGCTACTTCAAGCGAGATAGAAAATATATTGAGTCGATCACTCACTAGTCGATTTCATCTTAATAATAGCAATAGTGTGCCTGCTCATCTGCAGAACCTACTTGGAACCAGAGAACGACCAAAGCACCGTTTAAAAAACACAGTTCAATATGAAATTTTCACTTGAAAATTTACAAAACCGCGACACGTGTTTCGCTATATGATTTCATCTCCGAGCGTCATAATAAAACAGTATTGTCACGTTTGAAAGTTCACAAAACCGCAACACGTTTTTAGCTATACGACAGTCTTAGAGTCATAATACGTCATAATACAACAGTATTGTGACGCTTGGAAGTTAACAAAGCCGCGACAGTCTATATGACAGTCTCACTACACAATAAACAGCGTCACAATACACAGTATTGTGATGCTTGAAAGGTCATAAAACCAAGACACGTGTTTCGCTATACGATAACATCTTCGGGCGTCATAATACTACGAATTGTGACGCTTGAAAGTTTACAAAACCGCGACAGATATTTTTCTATAAGATATCGTCGCAGTACATAATACATAGTATTGTGACGCTTGAAATTTTACAAAACCACGATACGTGTTTCGCTATACGATAGCATCTCCGGGCGTCATAATACAATAGTATTGTGAGGCTTGGAAGTTAAGAAAACTGCGACACGTGTTTTGCTATACGACATCCTCACAGTACACAATACACAACGTCACAATATACAGTATTGTGACCCTTGAAAGTTCACAAAACCACGACACGTGTTTTGCTGTACGATATCATCCTCGGGCGTCACAATACTGTGTATTGTGACGCTTGAAATATTACAAAACCGCGACAGATGTTTTACTATACGATAGCGTCGCAGTACACAATACACAGTATTGTGACGCTTGAAATTTTACAACACCACGATACGTGTTTCGCTATACGATAGCTTCTTCTGGCGTCACAAAAACAATATTGAGACACGTGTCGCGATTTGGTGAAGTATCAAGTAGAAATATCACATTAAAGTGTGTTTTTTGAATACGCAATAATGAATTTCCATCAAGTGTCGGTCAGATTGTACCATATTTTTGAAAGTTATGAACTTATCGACTGTGAAATATGATAAATTCCAATGAAAGGCATCAACGTCTAATGGGGTTTCAACAGTTATTGGGTAGTCAGATATAAGAGTTCGATAAAATAATTTTGCATTCAGTACACCACTGAAAATCAGTCTGAAAAATCGAAAAGCAGCTGAGGTGCTACAGATGTAGGAATATAATTTTCGTGAAAAGGATATCATTGTCATTGTCAAGTATGTTTGATGCAGCTGTGATATGTAAATACTTGAATGATTTGTATTCATGGGGCACATATGTTAACACAGTTTTTTTAAATCAAATAAGTATCATTGAAAAAGAAACTGCAGTCAGTTCTTACTTGATACTTCTTTCAGATATCTGTCCAATTGTTCAAAAGAGTGTATTCAAATGTTTCTTTTCGGATTCACATTCGGATTCTATTCTGATTCAAAAAAGTATCGTTATAAATATCAAAATATAAATATCAAAAATGATCATCTCGAAATATAAAGCACATGAAGTTTCTGATACCGAAACAATACCAGTTGGACGCTTTTTGAGTTGTCAATATTTTTGATAGACTGAAAGGAAATGTTTTAAACTTTGTTAGCCGAACAACACTTGAATTATCAATGTTCAATACAACTGATTCAAAAACTTTAAATTCACTCAAAATACCCTTGATGTTGATAAGTTCTTGTGAAGCGATTCCAGCTGAGATATATTCTGCTTCCATCGACGATTGAGCAACACATGTTTGCTTTCTGGGATGCAACGCTATTGGGTTTCCCGCATGAAGGCATATGAAACCGCTTACGCTTTTTCTGGTTTCTCGGTCGCCTCCCCAATCAGCATCACAGAAGGCCATTAACTCCTGCAAATTCCCCTTTCATACCACAATCTCTGGTATGATTTAGGTAACGTAAGATTCGCTTACTAGCTTCCCATGTACTTTTTCTTGGTTTATTCAAAAATCTAGTCAAGTAAGCAACACTGTAGGAAATGTCTGGCCTGCTTACTAAAGAAAGGTACATTAAACTGCATACTATTCTTCTGTAAGGAATGTTATTGATAATAGGTTCTTCTTCGTTGACTGGAAAATTAACTTTCATTGGCGTTGATATTTTACTTGTTTCGGCCATTGAAAATCCTTCAAGTAATCTTGTGATCATTCTATTTTGTGTGATTATTAGGTCTTTTTCGTTTTTATTGAATTCCATACCAAGAAATTTTTTTACTTCTGTCTTTATTGTGAAATTCATCTCTCAAGTGTCTTAGTAGTTCTTGAACTTGGTTTTCTGGTCCTGTAATCAGTCCATCATCCACAAATAATACCAGATAAACCTCGTCTCTCATGTACAAAGAATAGTGGTAATTGGAACGTTTGAAATTTAGTTGTGTCATGACTTTTGAATTTTGTGTTTCAACACTTCGGAGCATTTCTCAATCCATATAGTGCCTATTAAATTTCAAATATTTTGATTCTGTTTTTGAACCTTCTGTTGTCTTTATGAAAATTTCAGTGTCCATAACTCCATTTAAAAATGCTGTTGGTACATCAATTCGATGTAAATTTCACTTGTTTTGCACTGAAACTAATAAAAGGGCTCGTATTGTTGATAATCTACAGACTGGAGCATAGCTATATTCATCTGCTGTGTTATAAGGCACTTGAAAACCTTTTGCAACCAATCGAACTTTCTTTGTTCCTTATTCTTCAGTTTTGAATAGCCACCTGGTGTCAATAACACTCTGTCCCAGTGGCAGTCTTGCAGGTTTCCAAGTTTCCAGTTTTTCGTGAGAGATTTACTCTTTATCTATTGCTCGCTGCGAATCTGACATTGTACTTGCTTCTTTAAGAATTTTTGGGTCCTGGTCTACTTTGGTCAGCAAACAGTAGGCTGTGTATATTTCGTAATCTTCCAGATTTTGAGGTAGTCTCACAATTCATTCTACCGGATCTAGTCACAGTAGATTTTCGTTCATTGTAGGATACATGTTCTTGGATTTCATAACTCAACCTCGAAGAGCTTTCAAAATTTGTTGAGTCCTCATTTTTTCATTCGTTCTCATGTATACTTTCATTGTCTTCCTCGGGAATTTCTCTAATCATTTGTTCTGGCTGATTTTCTGTAGTTTTATGTAAAAATTCATCAGTGTTCATCATCTTATATTCCATGATGCTTTCATCTACTCGTGTACATCCCTAGATCTCATCACTATTCGTTTTTCTGGAAGCAATAGTCGATAACCTCCACCACAATATCCTACCAGTACTCCTTTTTCTGCTTTTTTGTCTAGTTTGTTTTGCTTTGGTGATTATGTGTACCATGCACGACTTCCAAATACTTTTATTTTATCCAAGTCACTTTTTTCATGAAAATTTTTTGCAGATGTTTGACCCTCAGGTAGACTTTTAGTAGGTAATCGATTCAGTTCATATACTGAACACTTGTGTGCTTCGCACCATAATTCTTTTGGAACTTCTGAGTCAATTATTTTTGTTCTTATTTAATTTATCAATGTCCTTTTCATTCTCTCCGCTTCTTTTGAAATTGTTTGAAATATATTCTCTACCATTGTCGAGTCTCATAGCTTTTACTTTTACAACCATTTGTCTTCCAATTTCTCGTACGTACTCAATTTGATTCTGATAAGCCTCATCTTTTGCTTTCAATGTTTTGACAACAAAATCAACATCAGTTACGGTTTGAAAATATTTCGATCCATCAAAAGCTATTGGATTAAATGGTCCACAGATATCACTGTGTATTAAATCACCAATATTTTTGGTTCTTCTCTCAGACTCTTTGAATGGTAATCTGGTACTCTTGCCTTCAATACATGTTGAACACATTTTGTCCATATTTGGTAAGCCAACTTGTGTTAATAATTCTCTATCGGGATGGCCTAGTATTCTGTGCCACATACACTTGCTATTGTTTCATATTCACCCTTATTTCCAGGTGCTACGTCATTTACAACTTTGTCAGCTGTTAGAATATAATATAATCCTTTTGAGTAATCACAATTCAGAAGAAAAGTTTCTCCTTTTATCTCCATTTTGTATTTCTCCATGATTATCGTGCATCATTTTTCTGTCATTTTTTATGCAGATAGTAAATTATGCTGCATATTAGGTTCTTTGAGGCTTCAACAGACACCTTTTGTCCTTGGCATTCAAATTTCAAAGTTCCTTTCTTATTAGTTTTCAAATTTTCAACATTTGCTATCTGGATTGTTACATACTGGGGTAGAGATTTTATTTCGGTCATGTTTCTCAATATCTTCTTTCACAAAGTGGTTATTTGATATCACATAAATTTGCTGCATACAACTATATTTCAGTTTCATTTCGTTTTTCATCAGCGTTATTTGCCTACTGCTGATTATGTTGCCTGCAATTTCTACTAACCGTACCTTGATATACCGGTATTCCTCTACCACGGCCTCTAGTATTTTAAGGACATTTCCCGAATCAAATGATCTGTACTTCCGCATCTGTAGCATCTTCTATTATCAGATGTCTTGAATCTTGTCTCACTGTCATACTTTGACACACATGTGGCAGTAACTTTAATTCTTCATCTAGTAATTAATCTAGCTTTTGCAGAATCTATGGTCAACTTATCAACTGTTTCTAGAGCTGTTACGATTGTACCATATTTTGGTGGTAATATAAAAAACAAATGACATACTCTTATCACTTTCTTCTAAAACAGTTGCATGTACTTTCAGCTCCGAATGACTGAGGTAAACTTTACAAAATGATCTCCTACTTTTTCCCCAGATTCCGACTTTAGATTTATAACCTTCTCCAAGTTGATGATTTTCCAAATACAGCTTTTAGAGCTTCAACTTGTTGTTTTGCATTTTTTCAGTCTTTGAAAATGTCCAAATGTTTATCAGACGGTCCCTGAACTATTATTGATTGAGCTTTTGTGTCTTACTTACGCCAGTCCTTCTTTTCAGCTTCTGTTGCCGCTTCACTCAGCTGTGTTTCCAAAATTCTCCCGCATAGTTCTCGTCTCAGAATTGTTTGAATTCTGAACCACCAATTATTGAAATTGTTTGTCTCCAAAATTGAAACAGGGAAACTTGACAGTCTCGACCTTTTTATTTTTCGTGATGACAATAAAAATAATTTGTTACTGATTTCAGCACGGTTTTCTTCTCACTGGATCTCTAGAGTCGCCAAGAATCTGGGCCCATAACCTTTTAGAAATTTCTTTGCAATAATAATAAGTTTGTAATAGTTTATTTGAAACTATTTTTATTATTGTAAACTACAATCGTACAGAACAATACCATATCACAGTATACTTATATACAGTAGTCCCACTTAGCGTCGGTTCCTTTGATGTTGGTGTCCAGGAGTTTCAGTTTTTACAATGCTGACGTATTTGACACTAATGACATTTCTCTCTACTACAATCTCAACCAAAGCATCTAAACACTGCTCAACATAAGATCTATTCATATAAACTGCTCAAAAAAATACAGTCAATGGAAACCATGTCGGGCACCTGAGAAAATTGTACAAATGATAATTTTGCATTTGTGTAATATTCAAGTAACCCAGATTATTTAGATAATGATGAACTATGTTTCAAGTAGATTTTAAAAATTCATGGGATCGGCAGATGTTCATATTCGGATGTGACAAAATATATTTTTATTTCAACCAGAAAAAAGACAAGATGAAGAACGAGTTTCGTTATTCATGAACCATGGTACGAATCCATGCGAAATTTCTTTGTAGTGATTTTTTGGGACAAATATATCATATTCATTTATTGATTTGAGAATTCAAGATGGCAGACGAGTTTGCCGAAATATATATATTAAGGGCTAATTATTAAAAATATTCCTAATCGAATTCATCACTCAAGATTTAAAAATCTGTAGAGCCTATTCTTTTTCAATTATGTAGTACTATTTAGGACTTGAATGAGTTAAAAGCAATTGTGTAGTGTTCAATCATACAAAAATAATTTTTTTGTACAGTACTAACTATAAATGTATGTGAGAGTTTTCGGAGTCGGAAGTTATGCATTATTTACACCGTATGATAATTAATATATTGTTTTGCTGTTTTAAGTTTTTACCCAAGTAAAAATTGACAATAAAATCACTGACAAGCCTAAATGCATTTTGACTATACCTTTATATATGTTTTCTGACAGTATAAAAAAAACTATATAGCCTATAGTGTATCTGGAAAAGCTTTAGTGGGGTTGCAGTCAGAATTTTTGGTACTTGGTCTACCTTCTTTAAATAAGAAATCACCTCAGGCTTTGAATACACTTTATTCAGAAAACAAACAAATTTTTCTATTGTTGAAGTATAATAAGTCGTGGGTACATATAAACACTAGGTATTTAAGAAGTATTAGATAAAATTTACAAATGTCGAAGGTTTTGTATTTTTTGATTTTTTTTTTCATTTAATTTTTAGATGTAATTTTAAAACCACGATTTATAAACTTATGGAATAATAAATTCTCACCCGCACATATGATGAAATTGAATATTCAGCTGGAAATCACAAACATGGATAAGAAAAAGGCACTTCCTGGAGTTTATGTTTTATGCTTCTTCCAACACCAGTTTCTATCGATAAGTTTGGAAAACGTTCATTGAAAATAGTTTCCAAAATGTTCAAATAATCTATAAACTTTTTATTTAGAGTCTTTAAAATTCCAAAAGTATCGTGTTTTGCATTTTGATATGCTCTGAATTGCATGTACAAAGTTTCTGCACTTAATAATTCATTTTCTCTAGCATACTTAACGCAAATGTCACATTTGTGTTTTTCGAGACATTTTTTCAGTAGGTTGGGGGAAACCCATGAAATTCGACAACTATGGAAGGGTTGCGTGCCTATCTTGAACTCGTCGTTTGCGCAGACCTGAGACTGCAACTGCTGGGTCTGCGTGTAGAAAATTCAAACCAAAAATCACCCGAAGTGGGATTACTGTATAAGTATACTGTGACCCATATATATTCATTCTATCACACTTGTCATTTATCATAATTCCCTAGCACAAGAACAGTGCGTTCAAATATAAACTTTTCATCACGTTTTCAAATCTTCAGGTAGTCCCCAGAGTAGTCCCCAGAATTTGAAATTGACTAATGAAAAAAATCTGGACATGGACTTGTGATGGAATTATTATAATTATTTCACGAAGCACGTTTTGAAATCCTGGAACGGCCCTCGATTATTGAGATTGATGCCTAGTTCAATTGTTTATGCAATCGAGTAGCTTAATGATTAACTGAAAAGGTTTTTTGCAGCAATAATCAACCAATTTACAATCTTGACTCGGTCGCTATTGATTGAGGAAATTCATCTTTGTTGAGAGTATAAGCTTTATCATTCTATCCAAGTTTGTTGAATGGTGGACATTACTTGGTTTGTGAATCATGTAATATAGACATAGAAAATAATACTTAGGTATGTAATAAAAGTTCAAAACATTTCCTTATAAATATTATGTAGATTAAGACAAGTATAAGAGACTCTTCTTCTCTTTATTTTGGAAGGGTGTGTATAAAATGTATACACCACATGCAGTAATTATAGACTGAAAATGTTAATCGAGATGGTCATTTTTAATACGCAATATACCTATATTCTAGTAAAAAGATATGAAGATATTATCGTAGAAAGTGAAAACGTTACTGCATGAAAATTTTCAACCGAAAAATGGCTAATTTACAGGTTACTATACGAATCAACATACACATCTAATCAACATAGACTCGTTAAGAATTTCATTGATGAAAGAGTAAAAAGTTAGTAGAATAGTCCCAATTCATAGAAAAATAGTTATTTCTGAAATTTTTGCAAGTTATTTATAAAACGTGTAAGTTTTCACAAGACTTGGATTTACTGATATCGTTCATGCAAATTTTCTGTAGTATCTCCCTGGCTATATTCAAACTGAGGCTCGTTTTCGACCCGTGTAGTTTGTTGGTGTCCTTCTTCAGATTGGATTTTTTCTTTTCTCTGGACTCTCTCAACCTGATCTGTTTCAGAATCCCCACGAGAAGTTCGTCCACGTTGTGCTGTATGCCACTTGATGTCTCTATGAATTTACAGTCTCTGGCCACTGCTAATGCTTTTCCCTCTGCGAAAAAGCGATTTAAAAATGCATGAGACAAGTTTTACGGCTAACATGAACCTAATTCAATAATCATAAAGCTTTCTAAATGTTTAGAGAGCAGGACGGACATAAATATTACAGTCAAACCTTAAAAATTATAGACTTCATACCGGGGCTAAAACTGAATAATATCAAAAAATATTTCGGGAAAAAATCGCGTTGTAACTAAAACTCAGATTGTTTTTTCAATAGACACAAGGAGACCTTTTTTCATTTTTTTATTCTACTCCATAGAGCAAGGTGAGACTAATATTTGTATCAGAACCTTGTAATCATTTTGAGACTATATTTTCATTGTATGTTTCTGATCTTAGCAAACCGAGAACTATTTTCAAGAATTCGAGTCTGAAATAGTGAAAGAAACAATTCAGAAATAATAATATTTTTTCTAGGACAGTCTGCAATATGCGATACCAATTCACCCTTCTTGTATTCCGCAGAAAAAATACTGGTGATGCTTTGAAAGTTTTGTGTTTTATCCAATAAATACTTTTAAAATACTTCGCTTAAATGAAATGAATAAAAACACTTTTATCTAAATACCAGTGATATTTAGACAAAAGTGTTTTTTATTCATTTCATTTGAGTGATCATGAATTACCATAAAGTAAACAAGTCATCAATAACACATACAATACTTCGCACTACACATATTGATCAATTGAACTACTCCGCTTTTGCCCTTGATGCTGAAATTCATATAGGAAAACGTTCCACATCAACCGACAATATTACTGTGATAAACTAATCAATTCTGTTCAAGGAACAAATAGGAATTTGACCTTGGATAACTGGTTTACTTCTGTTGAAACTGCAAAACAACTTCTGGAGAAAAAAAATTTCGTTGTTGGTACTATGCGGAAAAATAAAAAAGGAACTCCTGAGTTACTTTTAAAACTCAATAAGAGGAAAATAAATTTTGCTCTGTTTTGCTATAGTAGACACCTGACACTGTTATCATACTGCCCACCTATGAAGACTAAGAAAAAAACTGTAATTATGCTTTCGACAATGCACGATAAGGTAATGAGCCATATATGACCAAGTAACCAGAAATCATTCAATTTTATAGTTTTACGAAAGGAGGACTCGATACTTTAGACCAAATGTGTCACACTTGTTCTACTGGTACAAAGACACGTCGCTGACCATTATGTCTGTTCTAAAATTTGTTGGAAATTCTGAGATATAATTCAATGTTTCTGCTACGTGGCTCTGGTGAAGCAGATAAAGAAATTATTACCAACAGGAGAGAAGCTCGCCCTTGAACTGGCCATACCGCAGCTGATGAATCGTTTAGAAATTCCAACTTTGAGGCTCGAACTCCGCGAAACCATATGCAGGGTAATCAAAATAACTGCTCCAGAAGAAATACCTACTGAACCACCAGCAACAGTGGGGAGGTGTGCTCTTCATCCCAGAAGCGAAGATCGAAAATCAAGAGTAAGCTGTGCAGTGTGCAAAAAGTTCATTTGTTCACAACATCAAGGCTTAGTTTGAGTTGTTATTCTCTTATAATTGAATACATTTTTGTTTGTCAAAAATACGACCTTTTTTGTTTGGGGTAGAAGAATCAATTAAAATATCACCAAATCTTAACATTTTTAAATCAAGACTGAAAAAGGCACTTATTGAAAAAAATTGCTACACACTTGACGAATTTTAAACTGTTTTTTTATATTTTAATGACAAAATATCACAACTATGTGATAAAATTGACTTTCATTTATTTATAGTTATTTTTTTTTACATAATCTAAGCCAAACAAATAATTATATGTATATACCTATATGTATCATATTTTTAGGTTATTGATTACTACAAACACTATACTCTGTAACGTGTCCTACCCTCAGACGTTTTCCTTGTCACTACTGTACGTATAACAATGTACTTTGTAACAAGGAAATAATAATAAAAAATTATTATTAAATTATTAATTATTGTCGAGTTTCGTTTTTTGGCGTTTTTGGATATAAAAAAAGATTGAGGATCTTTCAGTACTTTTTCATATTGATTATATGATATAAACCACCTTGCAGTGCTACGTTTCCTTCATCCGATTTCATCATCAACTTCATTTTTTAAATAAAACCCCCTATTATAATGCATAGCTGAATTGGTTATTACAGTGACTATAAAAATCGATGATGAACTAGAGGTTCGAACATAAAGTCATAATTTCATGAGTGAATTCAGTGCTTCATTTTGTAATGTTATCCAAGATTGGTGCTGAAAAAGCCATAAGGCAAGTGTCTTTTTCCGAAGCATCCGATGTCATTCATTGAGGATAACAGTATTCCATTTAAGTGAAGTTTTACCTCTTTCATATACTGTATTGTGTAGCAATCCTGTGAATGTTATCTGATTCAATTCCATAACGAATGATTGGAGTACAAACTTGATAGGAAAAAGTGCTCATTGTTTAATTCAATGTTTATATGAAAGTAGTTGTTTCAAGAGAGCTTTTTCTTCCAGTTTGTGTCTGAAAGTCAATTATTTGCATGCTCTTCACATCTTTGGAAGGTTTAAATTTTTTTGTATAAAGCCAAAATCTTTTTTTCCAAAATTCAAATCTTTCCTAAAAATGTACCCTTTTCGAATTGACCGATTTTTATATTTTGTTGAGTATATTATAAATTATCAAAGTTTGAATTTTCAGGCCTTTAATTTACAAATAATTTGCCGAAATTTTGACTAGCTGATGAACGTACTCGACTCATCACATTGATATCATCTAGTGAACCAGTGCAGCGGATACACACTTTTTTTTCTCATAAATGCAAGCATAAATATTTTTGAGGAAGTCGCGTTCAAATTAAAAATAGACGCCGTAATAATTTTAATGCGCCTTCTCTGTAACCAATATAAAGGATGTTATTCTTTCGTTGGTTCAAATTAAACAGACTCAGGAAATCAATTATAAAATATATATAATTATGCTGTATATCTTCAAGTCGGCAACATTTGCAAAGTATGACGTCTTCGAGTCTCGTTGTTACCGGGTGTTACAATATATTATTTGTGAAACTGGAAAATTATAAAAAAAGATGAAAACTTTTGGCTTACTGTAGTTATGTTTGGTATTTGCCTGGTTAATTTGTCAGTCTGTTTCGGCAGCGGTTTGATTCAATTTGGATTGTTCGAAATTATTTGAAAATCGCTTAATGACATCATCTAGCAATAAGCTGAAAAGAAGCAAAAAACGTAAATTTGGAAAAAAATAAACAGCATCAGTATAACTAATGCACTTGCTATGAGCATGTCCAGCATATGCGGTCTCGTCCTATATCCATGTTATATTAGAAATGAACCACATAACATCCATCGACATAAGAGTGCTGTATTACCATCTACGGTATTGACGAGACACCGGTGTTGCCCTACGCTCCGGGGGATATTGAATCCGTTGTGGGGAACGAGAAGTGCCGAATTTATTGGAACTATTCGTTCCCCACCCTCAGGCTCATACAAGTTAATAACCCTGATATAGTCCTTCTCGACCACTAGAGCAAGACGATATTTGTCATGGAGTTTTCAGCTCCTGGCGAGACGAATATCGTCTGAAAAGAGGAGGAAAAACTGAACTGAACTTCGAACTCCGCAGACTCTATCCATATCACTCTGTCAAGATGGTTGTTCTGATTATTAGAGTTGGTGGTATATCATATATACTCTCAAATCTTTTTAAAATCATACCGGCTTGCCGTACTAAGGCAGAAATCTTAGCCATACAGGTGCAGAAGGCTGTCATTCTTGGCTTATTGCGCTTGCTCAGGGCACATGAGTGGGGAGTCATCGTTGGTTGATAATGCTGGCGCGCCCTTCCTAATGTATCGGGGCTATGGGGGATAAGGCCTGACCAGCGGATACTACGGTAAAAAAAATAATATAATAATAATCACCTTTATTTACCCTACGTGTATAACATAAAACAGAGATGGCCAACTTCTTTTGCCCAAAGGCCACTTCAATACTTTCACTAAAAGCCGGAGCCGCACAAAAATATA
This sequence comes from Leptinotarsa defecta, assembly GCA_015342085.1. NCBI lineage: Eukaryota > Metazoa > Arthropoda > Insecta > Coleoptera > Chrysomelidae > Leptinotarsa > Leptinotarsa defecta. The sequence continues at coordinate 26,474 of WOGO01000135.1, forward strand.
GGGCAAATTTAGGCTATATAAATATATAAAGGAATACTATGGAACACTCTTTAATTTTAATATAGCATTTTATGATAAAGTTTAGCAGAACAAAATCAAAATGACATATAAATTATATTGAAAAGGTACTCAGTTCTAGTTGAAATGAACATAGTATTGCGCCAAACATTCTTAAACCTCTTGATTTCAATATGAATTTTTTTAAAGTGCTCCACAATTCAACTGAAAAAACGCATTAATGAGAAAACTGGCGGGCACAATCGATCACCAGTTCATGATAATCAATTCATAATGAGGTGGTGGCCACCTTTAGCAGGTCTTGAAGACGAAGTTGACTTTATGAATTTCATTGTTGAAAAGTGCTTTCATAAATATATATGCTTTCAAACATTGAAACAATTTTTCTACCGAAGTCACGTAGTTTGGGATACTTTTCCTAAGGCAGCCTACTCCAGAATTGAACACCAGTTCCCGGTCTTTTCTGGAAAAGTGGCTCACTTTGCAAATCATAGAGCTTCAACTGTAGGTCGTCATTTTGCTGAGAAATGACACATGCCATGGGATTGTTAAATAAGACGAGATGTGGTCGTAGTTCATCAAAATTCAAAAGCCGTTCATTGAATGAATCCAAAAGCGTATTCAATTTTGGGAAGTGTACTAGATTAGCTTTTTTTAGGCTTGATTTGAAAACCTTTAGTTTTTATACAAATCCATCTAAGTGTCTAACTAATTCAGGGGTCGCAAAGAACAAGGCCACGGGCCGCAAGCGGCCCGCGTGCCATCAGTTGGCCATCCCTAACATAAAATAAAGCAATAGCAAAAATATGGTTGAACGGAGCCCGATCAGCCAAGACTGGTCTTCCTCGGGAACCTGCGGTGCCCGATCAGCCAAGACTGGTCTCCCTCGGGAACCTGCGGGGACCGATCAGCCAAGACTGGTCTCCCTCGGGAACCTGCGGAGCCCGATCAGCCAAGACTGGTCTTCCTCGGGAACCTGCATGGTTTCAAATGAGACCATAACATTTTTTTTTACAATATAAGATCCCAGTTTTCAGTACAAAACCACATTTATGTGTCTCGAACCTGTCGGAAATAAAATCATTATTTTTATCAGTATAAGTCTGAAATAATTCATATTTTTAAATATCATTCTCAGATAAATATAGCATTTAACACTATATCACAATATAATGTAAGTATCTAGTTTTTTGTTACAGCCTCACACACACCCTGTATACAGAACTAGTGTTTATGCAATTTAGAGGCCGAACTTTGGGTTTCTATAGCTGAATGTTCTAAATGTGGTGTCTGTATATTTTTTCAGTCGGTAGACGGTTTACTTGATTCGTCTCTTTTTTTTTAGGATTTAGGAAATTAGTCTGCTATTCGAAGTTTTCCATGAAACATGTCATCATCGTTTTATTTTTTCTAGATATATCTGATGATTGACGGGTGGTTATTATTTACTGACGGACGTATGTTATTATATAACAAATAAATAAGTTAATAGAGTCATTTGACAGATTGTAATGGTTCGTGAAAAGAAATGCTCTTAATGTTTAGTTTTATTTCAATGTGGAACTTATAGGACGTGAATGTTGTTTTGAAAAGTCCAATTTATAGGTAAGTCATTACCCAGAGATTATTTTTTCGTCACAGCATTTGAAAAATGAAATCTAAATTAGTTTTATGATGAAACTTTATAAGCATACGCTGTTTGTTAAAAAAATTAGTGAATTTTCTTTTTTCTCCCCTCAAACTAAACCACTCCAAATATAATAATCTTGTGCCAGCGTTTTTCCAAATTCTCGAAGCACTTCTGATATGCACTTTTTGGTATGTCCGTGAGCCCTGTAAGCATTTCGATTTGTGTCTGTTCAATCGTTGCAAAACGCCGTCCTTTAATGGGTCTTTTCGTTCTTGATAACGAAAAAAAGTCGCAGGGGGACAAATCTGGTGAATACGGTGACTGAGGCATGATTACAGTGTTGTTTTTGGACAAAAAATTACAAATAAGAAATGACGAGTGAGTGAATAATAATATTTATTTTCCATTAGACACATTTGACATTTGATCAAACTCTGTTTGCTATTTTTGGCTTTGGCTTTCCGGGATCTTCCATTGGGACGATTGCACTTTGATTTGAATTTTATAACCGTATACCTATGATTGGTTACCAGTTACGAACCGTTTCTATTAGACCATTTTAACTTGAAAATGGTTGAATAAACTGAAAATTTTCGTAAAAAATAAACTTAGTAGTTATTTTTTGTAATAATATGAGTTATTCAAAGAATTCCTACATAGCATGAAACATTTTTCCAATAAATAATTGATTATTTGAACACAGAGAAACCATTCAAGGCCTTTAAATGATGTGGAAGGTGGTTGTATATCTTTGGACTAATGTATTCCGGTCCACATGACGTTACTTTGAATAAGGGCGAATGAAAATTATTCTTGGTTCTGTATCATGTTGATGAAGTTTTAGATTCGTGGTTAAAGTTGATTCATTTTTGAATACATACATGAAGGGTACAGGGGAAGAACGACAATAGTCCATTCGAACGGATTCCAAGAAAATGGAAAATATACGTTTAATTACTTGTGAGAAACTAAAATGGATAGAAAATAAGTCGCAAACAACATTTTTCAGTAAATATAATGTTTTTTATTCAAAAATGTAAACAAAATCCACATTTATTCAGAACTAATGACGTAACAATAAAAAAATAATATTTAGGCATGGACACATGCCACTTTTCCCCTGTATCAGCTGTCTATTGGTGGGTCATCCACAAATTCGTCATCGCTCTCTTCAGGTTGTTCGGCAAATGTTAATTGTTGATAAAACACTCTGGCTTCTGCTCTCTAAAGGAATGCAGTCAGATCTTGCAAATCCTTCCATTTGAGTTTTTTGACGGGGATTGGGCACTGATAAAGTTTTGTCAACACTTCCTCTTCATTTCTCTGATTCTTTTTCTTTCTTTGGTTCTTCGTAAGTGGTTTTCGGTCAAATTCAGAACTAGCATAAAGACCACATTATGTGGTTTTGTGGAACACCAAGCGGGGATTCTCATTACAAAACTTCAGCATCCTGATAGACCGAGTCGGGGAGGGGCACTTCTTTGGATAAAGCGGCGATAAAAATGAATTCCAATTTTGAAATACAAACTTTGCCACAGTCAATCACTTTGAATGATGTAGGTTTTACCCGGCAATTTCTTAATTCTTCTCTCCAGTCATCTG